>PVIR01041186.1:0-12892 GCA_004026965.1 Petromus typicus
TTTATTCGTTTATTTGAAGGGAGAGCAGGGCAGACGAGACTAAGAAAGGTTAGATAAACTCAAGGTTAAATGCAAAACCAATCAGACAGACAGTCTGCCTGGCAGGTAGAGTTCAAGCTTCAGTATCACATTCCACAATGCTGGGTGTGGTGGCTCACACCCGTACTCACCGCACTCAGGAAGCTGAGGCAGGATGATGGCCTTGAGCTCAAGGCCGGTGAGTTCAGGGCCAGTCTGAACCACAAAGAAAGATCCTGTTCTCCTGGAAAAAGCCTATAGTCCCAGGCAGCACTCAGCATACTAAGGCAGGATTGCTGTGCGTTCAAGACCACCCCGAACAACATATCACAAAAAAAATAAATAAATAAATAAAATAAATTTTAAAAGACAAGAAAAAGCAGCGCTCAAAATCTAGATGCTGCTCCAATCATCGGTCTTTTTACTAAATCTTGTCCCCTAAAACATCCTTTACATTTGAAGGTAAAATGCAAAATGAGTCCTCAAAAACTCGCAAAAGGTCAGATTAAAAACAGTAACAGAGATTTGGGCGTGGTGGCGCACACCGGTAATTCCGGCGCTCAGGAGGCTGAGGCAGGAGGAACGCCAGGTGTTTGAGGCCAGCCTGAGCTACACATTAGGTTCAAAAGCACCCTGCTCTACAGAACAAGAGACTGTCTCAAAAAAAGGTAACTACAGGCTGCCCCATCCAAGTGAAAACACAAGTTGTGGCCGAGACGCTCCAAGTGGGTCATAGGGAAAGTGCAGATTCAAGTCCACAAGTCACAGGTTTAAAGGCCAAAAAAAAAAAAAAGGCAGTCCGTCCTGCCTCCCGCCCGCTAGTTACAGGCGCCCCAAGAACAGAAGCCTGCAAGTCACCCCTACCTCCGAAATCCCTGCTCACAGTCCCGACTTTCCCAGCCCATTCTGCTGTGGCAGCTCCGTCCTCCGAGCCTTCCCGATTGAAGGAATTATAATTCCCGCGCCCAGACCTCATCCCTTCCCACCCCCAATAATAACAATCGCTTCCTTTCCCGTCCCCCGTCGCTTTCCGGGGGCACAGCGTCCAACGCGGCGGCTCAGGGTCCCGCCAGCCCGCGCGTCCTCGGGGAAACCCCCGCCAGGGAGGGAAATTCAGCGCCCAGCGCACGGAAAGGCGGCGGCGGTGGCGCGGGGCCCGCCCGGTCCGCTGCCCGCGCCCGCGCCCGCCCGGCACCAGCCCCACGGAGGACCCGCCGCGCCCGCGTGGAGCCCAGCCTGGCCCCTCGGCCCGGCACCACGGCAGTCGCCGGAGCCCGGCGCGAACAGGAGCACGGCGCGGGCGGAGCGGCCTCCGGGCCGGGTCCACGAGGCCCCGAGGCGCGCCCGGAGCGGCGGCCCGGGAACGCCCGCATTGTTCCTCGCCGCCCCCTCGGCAGCCCGCCGGGCAGCGCGGACGCAGGCAGGTGGCGGCCGGCGCCCTCACCTTTGGCGCCGAGCATGAAGTCGAGCGTGCTGTGCCGTGCTGCTGCCATAGTGCGACGAGGCCCTGTGCCATGCCTGGGGAGGCGGCCGCGGGAGACTGGGGGCCGCGCGGCGTGTCAGGCTGCGGCCGGCGGGTGCGCTGCGCCGGGGGAGGCCCGGAGCGGGTGGGCGGGGCCGCGGAGCGCGGCTGGGGCGGGGCGGGGCGGCCGCCTCCGGAGGGAGGGAGCGGGGCCGCCTCCAGCCCCGAACTCGGAGCGCGGCGTGAGGCCTCGCTAATGGTGGAAACGTGGGCTCTGTGCTCCCGGCCTGCGTCACCAATGGCCGCGCCCTGCGCGGACGCTCGGGCCGGCTCTCCCCTCTCCCCTCTCCGTTAGGTCACCGTAGGTTGACAGAGCGCAGCACGACTTCCGGGGGGTGCCACTCCATCCAGTTCCCCGCGCCTTTCCCCAGGCTGCCGAAGCCCCCTATTATTTTCTGGCCAAGTCCAAGAAACACAATGCTAGGAGTCACCCTTCTAATCTAAAAGTACAGTTTGCCATTTTCCTAGAATGCTACACTTCAACCCATTAGGATTATTATTACCACCATTATAAGCAAGGGTTTGCTTTGCCCTTGAGGACACAATAGAAAGCTCTTGGGTGTTTAAGTGATCTACGTCCCCACGAAAGATTGGAAGGGAGGATAAGCAAGTACAATAAGAAGATAACGCTGTTGCCCAGGCTGGTCTGGGAAACTGCAGGCTCAGGCGCTCCCCTGGCAGGACTCCATTGCTTGACGCCTGCGTTCACACAGAGCCATGGATCTTCCGGGCTCATTTCTAGCACTGAGGTTGTAGCTGGTATTCAACAAGATGAGGGCAGAAAAAGCAGAAGTGTCCGTGGACCTCCCCCCATTGCTTTGACACTATTCCTGGACAAATGCCTTCACCATTTACAGGCTTGTCTTGCGACCATAGGAACTGCTGTCACAGCTAGACGAAATTTAGGTCAGTGAACTCATGTGCCTCCACAAAAGCACAAAGAACCTGGATATGAAACTTCTGTCTTCCCCACGCAGTCTTCGTGGTTGTTTAGACGAGTCTTTGCCCATCCTGCAAGAAGCGGGCATTCTCTCTTACAAACTAGCATCCCTTTCAGCACGGCTTTCAAGTTTTCCCGACCTGCGGGCGCCCGTTTGTTGCTTGGCATGTTTCCATGGCCTCCGCAGTGCCTCTTCCCAGCCAAGCACCCGGTGTGCCGCCTGCTCACAAGGACACTGCACTTGATTTAATCATCTGTTTTCAGCATCTGCAAATTCTCAAGAAGTTTTGAACATGGGGCCCAGTGTTTTCATTTTGCAATAAGCCTGAAAATTGTATAGCTAGTGTTGCTCAGCAACTCACACTGGGCAGTAGGGGCAGCTGGGGCTGACCGAGGCTGCTGCTTGGGCTCAGGCATGAGTCTGCACCCCACACTTGTGCCTCAGCCTGCTTCCTGCCAGCAGCAAAATCAATGACCATGAAAAGCATTGAGATGTTTTGCCATCAACAAATTGATAGCAATTTTTTTTTTTTTTTTTTTTTTTAGGTTTTTTGAGACAGGGTCTCGCTTTGTGGTTCAGGCTGGCCCTGAGCTCAGCCTCAAACTCACCTCACAGCAATCCTCCTGCCTCTGCCTCCCGAGTGCTGGGATTACAGGAGTGAGCCACCACGCCCGGCACTGTGGTATGTGGTACTGGTTGCTGCTGGGCGTGAGTCTCCACGCCCAGTACGGTATGTGGATACCAGAGATCGAACCCGGGTCCTTGCGCTTGTAAGACAGGCGCCGGAACCACTGAGCTAACTCCCTGGCCCTTGATAGCAATTTTTTTAAATGGAGTTTAACAAACATTCTTCAGTCCAGAAAGCCTGGCTAGTGGTGCTTGCCTATAATCCCAGCACTCAGCAGGCTGAGGCAGGAGGATGTCCATGTGTTTGCCGCCAGGCTGGGTTGCATGGTGAGTTTAAGGGCAGCCTAAACTAGTCTATTGAGATTTTGTCTCGAAAATGAAACAAACAAACAAAAGTGCTTCATGAAGTTACTATGACACAGGAGACAAGTGGGTCTATCAAATCAGCATTATTAGGATACTACAGGAGTAACTGCAAGGATGTTTCCAGTGTTTGTTCTACCTACCAGTGACTCAGTCCTGGCAGGTCTGTTCAGGACAGGATGTGGACAGGAGCCAAAGGCTCAATGTCACTTTAAACATGTCCACCTGGGATGTGAGTACTTATTTGGATTCTGGAACGTGATCATATTGCTTGAGTTTTATAATATAGACCCCAGGCTCCACAGCTTATTTTAAGAGGAGTAACCATTTTGTTTGTGGTTTAAGCAATTGTTACAATGAAATAGACTCACTCACTCTAGCCTTCAGACCAACTTGGACATCAGCAACAGAGTTTTTGTTTGTTTGGTTCCAGTATTTTGAGACAAGAGTTTTACTAAGTGGTTCAGATTGGCCTTGAATTCACTTGTAGCCCAGCCTTAGCTCAAATTCACAGGGGTCCTCCTGTCTCAGACTCATTACAGGTTGTGCCACCACACCCAACAACAACAGAAGTTTTAGTGCTCAGGGATTTAGCTCAGTGGCTCCAGCACCTGCCTTGCAAGTACAGAGGTCCCGGATTTGATCCTGGAAACCACATACAACAATACTAGGTGCATGATTCACGGCCACTAGCAATCAGTCCCACATACCACAGTGCCAGGCGGGCGTGGTGGCTCACACCTGTAATCCCAGCGTTCAGGAGGCAGAGGCAGGAGGATTGCTATGAGTTCGAGGCTGAGTTCAGGACCAGCCTGAACTATAAAAGCAAGACCCTGTCTCAAAAAAACCCAAAAAACAACAAACAAAGAGGTTTTATAAACTTAGTTTGGGAAGAACCATACTGTCCTGAACAGTAAGCAACATTGTCTACCTACTGGAAATCGGAAAATGAAAAGCCAAAAGTGCCCTCTGTTAAAAACACAGGCGACAGAGATGGTGATGGTAGCAGCAGAGAGCGGCTGGGTGCTCACTGGCAGCATCCACAGTCTGTGAGAATGACTCGAAGGCTGTTCATTACGCTGCCATCCCAAACCTTCCTTGTGAAGTGGGTGGAGGCAGGTGGCAACCCTTGGCAGCTACCCTGGCCATTGAAGCCTGTCCCCGGTTTTTTAATTTTACTGTTTTGTTGTCTGCTTTTTCAGCATTTCGCTCGGGACCCTTGGAGAGCCTCTCTGCCTCCTGTGTGCAGCTGTGCTGAAATCACTTTCCTCTTTTAAAACTTTGGCATTGGCTCTTAGGGTTAGAATGGCTGACAGAAATCCGGAACACTCCCTCGCCATTTTTCCAGATGAATGTAGGACTCACCCAGCTATGTAAACACTACAGTATTTCAGATTTTGATTAAAAAGAATGCTCAGCTCAGGGGAGAGGGGCTTAGCTGTTTGACATGGTGGTTCACAATTTCAGCTGCACCCTGGAATTACCTGGATGGCTTTAAAACATACTGCTGCTGCTGAGTGCCATCCCTGGCATCTCAGAGTTGGCTCTAGGTTCAGTCTGGGCACTGGGATTATTAAAGTAAACAGCAAAAGCCCAGGAGATTCCCACATACAGTCAGGAGTGTCACTGCCCCATTTTACCACAATAGAGATATCATTCTGCGTTGCAGAGGATGACAATGAAGGAACACATTTTCAAAACTAGGAAATAATGAATGTGCATGGGAATGCAGAGCAATTTGCACGCTCCTGCATTTTGCTGGTAGGAATGTAAAATGATGCAGCTGCTGTGGGAAGTACTGTAGTCCGGTGGATCCCCAGAAGGTTAAACAAAGTTGCCATAATGGAGCTGGAGTTATGGCTCAGCAGTAGAGCAGTTGTCTAGTATGCCCAATGTCCTGGGGCGTTTGACCCCCAGCAATGCAAAAAAAAAAGAAGAGAAATAAAGGGAATGACAGAATTACCATATGCTCCAATAATTCCATTCTTGGGTATAAATATACACAAAACACTTAAATACAAGTGTGAAAAAAATGAATTATTCACAATAGTCAAAGGTGGAAACACCTCAATTATCCATCAATAAATGAGTGGATAAACAAAATGTCATAATGTCATACCATAGAATCTTCCGTCATAAAAAATGAATGAAGTCTTGATCCAGGGTACAGCGTGAATGAGCCTCAAAAGCATTCTTTGAGCCTCAAAAAGATTATGATATGTGAAAGAAGCTTGTCACAAATACCACGCCGTTGCATGATTCCATTTATACAAAATGGCCTCAGTAGGTAAAACTGTAGGCAACAGAAGGGGTGATGTCTTGAAATTAAGTAGAGATGATGGCTGCCCACCCCAGTCAGTATACTAAATGCCACTGCCCCACCCACTTACTGTGGCTAAATCTTTGTTATATGAATTTTACCTGAATTAATAAAAACAAAAATGAACTTTCCCTCTAATTTGGTCCATTTTGTGTCTCAATAACAAAATGTGTGCGGCTGGATAATTTGTAAAGCAAAGAGGCTTATTTTGGCTCATGGTTCCGTGACTAAACCAGACCCATTTGCGCACCAGTCAGTAAAACACTGAGTTTTGCAAAAGAGAAGCAGTTTAGGTGCAAGGTGCCCAAGAATAAAGGTAGGCCACCCAGATGCCCCTGCCCTAGAACAGGGTGAACAGGTAAGGTTGGTGAAACAAACAGTGGTTGGCTGATGTGTTATCAGTCTCGTGGAGCTTCATCAGACACATATTCAGAAAATGCAAAATTAGTTTGATCTGAAGGTGGAGTGTTTGACCCTCTGACATCTTAAGATCACCATTGGACACTTGCCCCAACCCAAAAGAAGAGTCAGTAGTTTTAACAAAAGTGACCTCAAGTTTTTACACAGTAACCAGGCAAATGTAATCATGGTGACACAGATGGTGGGGGGTGGGTATCATCTACCCCAAATCTAGTATGAGGCTAACAAATACATTGTGACTTCAAAATTAGTAACTTTTAAAGTCAAGTGAAAGTTAATGACTAAAAGCGAGTGAAGCTATAAAATTTTCCATAGTTTCAGTTTTCCCTGGTCTCCAGCTGGTTTGCAGTGAGGCAGTGGGTCTGGCTGGGTAGCAGTGAGGGCCATGTGCTGTCCCATGCTAGGCAGAAAAGCAGACAGAGATGGGGCATTATGCAGAGATCACAGGGCAAGAGAGTGACAGAGGGAGGAACTCCATAACAATGGTGTCCCAATCTCCAAGGAACGAAGGTCACCCCTCATGATGGTGGGGTCTGCGTGGCCCAAGCATAGTACTATTTTTTTTTTTTCCAAGCATAGTACTTTTTTTTTTTTTTAGGTTTTTTGAGACAGGGTCTCACTCTGTAGTTCAGGCTGGCTCTGAGCTCAGCCTCAAACTCATCACAGCAATCCTCCTGCCTCTGCCTCCCGAGAGTGCTGGGATTACAGGCGTGAGCCACCACGCCCGGCACTGTGGTATGTGGTACTGGTTGCTGCTGGGTGTGGGTCTCCACACCCAGTATTGTTATGTGGTTACCGGGGAATCGAACCCGGGCCCTTGCGCTTGCAAGACAGGTGCCAGAACCACTGAGCTAACTCCCCGGCCCCCCAAGCATAGTACTTTTAAAGGCCTCCTCGCTCAGCTGTCAGCAGCACTGCAGTGAGGTCCAGGCCTCAACATGAGTTTTGGTGGGAAAGGGCAACACCACACTCAAACAGCAGCAGGCATAGGGTCTGAACCCAGGGTCTTCATAAGAAGCTGCTCTCCCAGCCTTTTTCTTTTCGGTTTTTATTTATTTATTTATTTTGAGAGAGAGAGAGACAGACAGACAGAGAGAGAGAGGGAGAAAGAAAAGAGAGAGAGAGAGAGAACATCTTGTTAAGTTGGCAAGTTGCCCAGGCTGGCCTCCAACTTCTGCTTCAGCTTCCAGAGTGCTGGGATTTCAGGCGTGTACCATTGTGAGTTGCTAAAATTTTTAAGTGAATTTTATTACTTGAAGCAAATTTCAAGCAGAGGAAATGCCTGATAAGATAGCACTGAAGTGAGGAACTGGTAAAAAGCAAATACAAAGAGCATATGGAGCCCAACTTCATGAGTATGGTTTTTTCAGAGGCAAGAGAACAGGACATCTTATGGTCATTTAGGGGGATCAGCTTTTTTCTCCCGAAAGTAGCACAGCCTGGTGCTTCCCAAGGTCTTTTATGTTGACCCCGAACCACCCCAAGACTTCAAATCTTAAGTCAAAAATATGTAAGTATTTTAAGGTAGAAGAAGGAGGACCTCTTACAAGTACAGCCTATAGAATGTGCTGGGGTAAACATCTTTCTTGGGCCAGTAGGTCTATGGGGCCAGTTCACACCTGTATTTGCTACTTGGACAGCTTCTCCAGGTTCAAATGCTAAATTGCAGGGGCAGAGTGTACAGCTCAATGGTGGAGCACATGGCCTTGCATTCCATTTCTGGTACTAGGAAAACAGAACAAAACCACTGCAGTACTTACTCCCCATGACAGCCCTAAGAGGTTGGGTAGCTAGAAAGTGGTAGAGCCAGAGCCAGACCCAGGCAGGTGACACCAAGGGACATCACCTTCTCACCACATTGCCTCCATTTGCTCAGCCTCCATTGTCCCAAAGTATTCCCACTTCCCTTGTGACTCCTCAGCTTCCAGGGTGTGAGTCTGCCTCCTTCCCACCAGCGAGCACTCCTGGCCGAGTGTGCATGCTTGGCAGAGGTGGCCTGCTTCCTTCTTCTCAGGAGCTGTTGCCTAAATCCGCCAGTGTGTGGGGTGAAAATCCCTCCTTAGTTCTTACTAGCTGTGCGACAGCAGACAGGTCCACTGACTTCTCGGTTTCTCCCTTCCCTGAACAGAGCTAATGATAGTACACGCTTCACAGAGTTAATTCGAGGATTAAATGAATAACCATACAACACTCATCAAGGGCAGTGTGTAACATGTGCCATGCATTCCCTAAATAGTAGGGAGCTACAAGAAGGACATGAGTGTTAGCAAGATGCCAGGTTCCTTCAGGACCCCTCTGTCCCTTCCTCTGTTCCCTTTACTTTGCTCAGTGCCTGGCTGACCGCAGGCCCTCAATACCTGTGTCTTTTGGAATTAACTAAGGAAGAGAACAGCATGAGGCCGAGCACAGGCTAGGCTCTCTGGAGCTGCGCCACTGAGGAGGGAGACAAGAGCAGCAGCTGACACGCGTCCTAACAGAAACAAGCTGCTCCCGTCTTCCCCTCACATTCCTGATCCCCGAAGCTGCCAGGCAGGCCACAGCCTGCTCAGAAAACCCCCAAAGACTTCATCGGTGCAACTTTCTGGCTGATTACTTTAGAAAAGAAAATGACACAACTGATTTCTGTGGAGGCATTTCAAATCAGCACCCTGATCGCTAGTCAAAACCCTCCTTCATATCTCATCTGTCCCATGTAGAATTTGAATACAGAACAAAAACAGATGAGGAATCAGTTCCTGCTATTAACCTATGGCCACTGCTCAGCCCCGTAGGCTCAGTTTCCCTGAGTGTGTCTGCATATCCCCAGAGGGGTGTTCCAGTGTGGGAAAGACTGGCTTCACAGGAAGACCTGCATCTCTTTTGGGACCTCCAGGCCTCTCAGCCCTGAGGAAAGGACACCCTCAGGGAGAAAACAAGGCTGGCTTTTCCCGTAAGAACCTCCACTTGTTGCTCTACTAAATCCTCATTTCTCTATGTGAAGTGAAGTCCAAGCCACCTCATTCCCTCCTTTCCTCTCACCCCGAGCAAAGAAGGACACACCCAGGGAGGGAAGGCCTCATGTCCCCTGTGTTACCTAAATGCTTACGCTAAGTAACAATTAAAATTCTTACCAAAGCAAACAACAGAGTCTTCTGTAGCCCAAAAAGTAAATCCTTGCGTTATCCTAATGCAGCATGTTTACAGCTGTACTTAAAGATATGAGTAAATTCTCAGTTGTTGACTCTAGTTTTTAATTTAGTTCCCCTAGAGAAGATTCAGTACTCATTTCTTCAGTCTCGCTCGAGGCAGTACAGCAACATGGTTAGGACCAGGGCCTTTCCTTGGCCTGCCGGGGTCCTAATCCTTATTCTTCCACTTGCTTGTTGGTGCCCTTCCACAAGTTTCATCTTTCTGAGCTTAGATTTCTTATCTGTAAAAGAGAGGTAACAGCACCTCTTTCACACAGTTGTTCTGAGGCCTAGACAGCACAGGAAGCTGAGTGCAGGGGATGGCACGTGCGTGGCATTTTGTAAGACAGAGGAACCCTGCCCTTCTCTAGAGCCTCCTCCTTTGTGGCAGGCAGACTCCACACGTAGGCATTCAAAGTCAAGTTCAAGTCCTGCCTTGCTCACTTCTGGGTTCCCATGGCACATGGTTCAGCCTGCCAGTAAGAAACATCTTCACTGGACTACTGGCACGGTGCCAGCTCCCCCAAGAACTTGGCCTATCTCCTGCCAACACTCCTGTAATGGGACGATAGTCCCAAAAGTTTGAAGGATAAACAGCACTGAATGGCTCATCAAAAGGACATTCATTCTGCATGCAGACAATTGTTTTTTTTAAGGAAAATGGAGAAGAGAAAGAAAGATTATATTCTGGCCTGCAAAGGCACAAAAATAGGTAGTCTTTTTTCCTTTGCCAGCAGCATCTTCACAGAAAGGATTTCATGTATGTTGATGAGAACCTTATTTTAAAATCTTCTTTGGTTCCCTTTTCAACTTCTTCCTCTTGCTACAACCAGTCTCAAGAGTGCCATTTTTCAGGCTCTGAGAATCTTCCACAACACAAACCTTTATCACACCACAAAGGATACTTCATTCCTCTCTACTAAGCGATACTTCTCTCTGGTTATATCATATATTGCCTGGCATATTGCAATGTTAGTTCTGAAAATCCTACACTTTTAGACTACTTTAATATCTTTAAAAGGCATTCAGCATGTCTAGAACTCTGTCCCTCAACAATCTAAAGCTGAATTTTTCAAGCTTATTTACAAATACATAGTTTTGCTCACTTTTGTCTGAACAGAGTAGACTCTTTCCAAAGTATACCTGTTGAAAAACTCCATGAGTAAAAATGAGTTATTTTAAACTTGCTTTCTTAAAAAAAATCTCTAGTTTAATGTTCATTAGTTATTTGTACATAAATCAAAAAGGATTTAGAGCCAGGAACAGTGGTTTATATCTGCAGTCTCAGCTATTTTGGTGCAAGGGTCACTCGAGTGTAAGAGTTTGAGGTCATCCTGGGTCACATAGTAAGACTCCAAATAATAATAATATGAAGAACAATAATAATAGTTTAGAAGTTTCAGGTAACGATGCTTACACTAAAAAGAAAATTGTACTGTAATGCAAAATGCTTGCCAGATGGAAAAATAAAGGCAAAACAACTTTTGTTTGCTATGACAAAGCAATGGTATATGTACCAAGTGGGCCGGTTGATACCATCTGACTCCTGCTGTGATGCACCGAGGATGATCTTGTCAAAAATACACTTGAATGGAATTATGATGAAACATCAGACAAACACATGCTAAGGGGTTGTTTTTTTTTTCTGTTTATTTGTTTGTTTGTTTTGAGACAAGGTCTCGCTTTGTAGTTCAGGCTGGCCCTGAGCTCACTATGTAGCCCAGGCGAGCCTGGAACTCACAGCAATCCTCCTGCCTCTGCCTCCAGAGTGCCGGGATTACAGGTGTGAGCCACCACACCCGGCATCATGGTACATGGTGCTGGGAATCGAATGTGGGACCTTGTGCTTACTGGAACCACTGAACTAAATCCCCAGGCCACAAATGCATACTAAGGGAATTTCCACACAATTTAAGGCCTGTGTTCTGCCAAAAATGCCAAAGTCAAGATAACGGAAGACTAAGGAATGGCTCCAGATGAAGAGATTAAAGAGAAATGACAACTAAATCATAATGCAGGATACTGAATCAGAGCCTAGACCCAGAAAGAAAGAGATAATTGAGCAGAGTGGACCAAGGACTGTAGATTACACAGTGATGTTGTGCCAATGTGAAATTTTTAATGACTTTGGTCAGTCCACTGTGGTTAGGTTATATCAGAAAATATCTGATGCTAGAAAGGATACACTGAGGCATTGTTGGTAAAGGGACATAATGTCAATTTACTCTCACATGGTTGGGGAAAATTAATATGCAGATGCAAATAATAATGTTGAGAGATTAATTAAGCAAAAGAAACAAAATGTCAGCAATTGCTAAATCTGAGTGAAGGGTATATGAGACTTCCTCATACTATCTTTGTACCTCTTCTGCAAATGTGTTTAAACAGTGTGTATAAAAATTAAAGGTTTTCAAAACAATGAGTGTACAGAAAACATAAGACTATTTTTAAAAAGAAGCAATCCTCCCAAAGTATAAATGACACAGCAGAACCTAAGACATGTTGAAATCTCTTGGTACAAGTAAGCATGATTTAGGGAAGACTGTTTTTAAAGTGCAGAGCAGAGGAAAAGAGAATAATCTTTTAGATACTTTGATCCCTTTGTTCACAGACTGGTTTAAACACTCGACACATTCCTCTCTTGGGAGGTTCATGCTTCATGCAGCGTCACCACTCTCTACCAGACTGCTCTCGGCTACCTGTCGACTTTAACCGCTGGGATCAGTCACCACTGTGACGTCACCTGGGACCTTACACCCACCTCCGAGCCGAGTGGAGCTTTGGCATCTGTGAGCATGATGCCGTCTCTGCTCCATCTCAGTCCCTTCAGCCCTCACTCCGGACCCACTAGACACACATGAGGGCCTGAAGGAACAGAGCGAGGACACAGCCCATGTAAAGGCCACGGGGCTGCTCAGACGGTGTGAGCCCCTTGGCCCTCTCCATCACTTGTCTTATGCTCTCACCCCATACCTTGTTCTAGGAATCCGACGTAGGGCTTGTGCCCAGATCCCTCCTGTGTAATCACAAACATGAGGCATTTACACACTTGTAAATAGTGAATCAGTACTCATGGTACCACTGCCCACACAGCTGACAGCGTCAGAGACTTGGGAATTACCCTGACCCCTTCTAGTCAGTTCCAGTGCCCTATCAGCCACCAGACCTTCGTTAAGTCCATCTCGTTCCCCTCGTTTGCTCCTCCCTTTTATGCCTATACTCAGGCTTTTTTTCTTGTTGTCCTGTACAGTAAAACCACCTCCCCGCAATTTATAGCTCACCTGCCACCTCTGAGCACGTTGAGGCGCCTCCCAATCTCAGACACAACACAGTCTTTCTTGAGCTAAGAATGTCAAAAGAATTAGATATAAAATTGCTTATTAAATCATGCAAGAATTGTGCACTCTTTCTGTGCAGAACCAGAATATTATCATGTAAGCACATCTGATATAGAGCCATGTTGCCCAGTAGAGCCACAGATGTAATTTTTTTTTTTTTTTTTTTTTTTTTTTTT
>PVIR01041187.1:0-12891 GCA_004026965.1 Petromus typicus
CCTCCTGCCTCTGCCTCCCGAGTGCTGGGATTACAGGCGTGAGCCACCACGCCCGGCACTGTGGTATGTGGTACTGGTTGCTGCTGGGTGTGGGTCTCCACACCCAGTATTGTTATGTGGTTACCGGGGAATCGAACCCGGGTCCTTGCGCTTGCGAGACAGGCGCCGGAACCACTGAGCTAACTCCCCGGCCCTAATCCTAGTTTTTTGAGGACTTTCCACACTGATCTCCACAGTGGTTGCATCAGTCTACATTACCATCAATAATGGAGAAGTGTTTCTTTCTCTGCACAGCCATGTCAGCATTTGTTGCTGGCTGTTTTAATGTTAGCAGCCCTTCTTTGTGTAGTGAGATAGACTCTCAGTGTCTATCTCTTGAATGACTGGTGATGCTGAACATTTCTTCCTGTGTTTCTTTACTTCTCTTACTTCTTCCTCTGAAAAGTTGTCTATTCATTTCAGATGCCCAATTTTGAATTGGTCTTCAAATTTGGGAAGCTGACCTTTTAAAGTTTTTTATATATCCTAGATAGTGGCCTTTTCTCTGAGAAACAGCTGATAATTTTTTTTCCCATATTGTTGGTTGTCTTTTCACTCTGATGGTGGTTTCTCTTATTGGGCAGAAGCTTTTTAATGAGATGAGATCCCAGTTGTTGATTCCTTTGGCTAGTACTTGTGCTGCTGAGGTTTTATTTATAAAGTCTTTCCCTAAGTCAGTGTCTCCAAGAGTTCTACCTAACCTGTTTTGCAGTGGGTTTAGGGTTTCTGTTTTAATATTTAGGTCTCTATTCATTCCACTTTGATTTTAGTTTAGTGCATGGTGAAAGAGACAGGTCTAGCTTTAGTCTTTGGCAGGTTGAAACCCAATTTTTCCAGCACCATTTGTTAAAGAGGCTATCTTTCCTCCTTTGAGGATATTTGGCTCCTTTGTCAAAGATGAGGTGGCTTAATGTATCTAGGGTATTTTCTGGATCTTCTAGTCTGTTCCACTGATCCTCACATCTGTTACTTTGTCAGTATCATACAGTTGTTACCACAGTGGCTTTGTAGTATAGTTTCAAGATGGAGATTGTGATAGCCCTGCCATGTCCTCATTGCCTAGAATTGCTTTTGCTATTCTAGGTCTTTTCTGGTTCCAGATGAATTTTTGGATTATTTTCTTTATATCTATGAAATGTGCTGTTGGGCTTTGCATTGGGATTGCATTGAATCTATATAGTAGTTGTGGGAGTATTGCCATTTTGATGATATATATTTAGTTTTTTGAGACAGGGTCTCACTCTGTAGTTTAGGCTGGTCCTGAACTCAGCCTAGAACTCAGCAGTCTTCCTGAGTGCTGGGATTACAGGTGTTAGTCATGATGCCCAGCACTGTGGTATGTGGTACTGATTGCTGAAGGATGTGAGGCACCCCACCCACCATTTTTGTATGTGGTTACTGGAGATCAAACCTGGGAGCTTGCACTTGCAAGGCAGGCGTCAAAACCACTGAGCTAAAACCTTGTCAAATCCCATTTTGATGATATTGATTCTTCCTACCCAGGAACAAGGGATATCCTTCCTTTCCATTTTCTGATAATCCTTTTCAATCTCCTTTTTAAGAATGGTATAGTTTTCAGTGTAGAGGTCTTTCACCTCCTTTGTTAGATAAATTCTAGATATTTCATTTTTTGGATGCTTTTGTGAAAGGAATTGACCCCCCCAATTTCTCTCTCAATGAGTCTGTTGTTTGTGTATACAAAGGCTATTGTTTTTTGAGTGCTTCAACTTACTTCCTATCTTTTTATTTAAATATTTTGAGACAAGGTCTCAATTTGTAGTTCAGGCTGGTCCTGAACTCAGCCTCAAACTCACAGCAATCTTTCTGCCTCTGCCTCTCAAGGGCTGGGATTACAGGCATGAGCCACCATGCCCAGCACTGTGGTATGTGGTTCTGATTGCTGGTAGGCATGAGTCTCCACACCCGACATTGTTGTGTGTGGTTATGGGGATCAAACCCGGCCCCTTGGGCTTACAAGGCAAATACCGGAACCACTGAACTAAATCCCCAGCCCCAAGGAAATTTTGTGAGGTAAAAAATTATTCTGTACCTTGGTATAATTTTGGATTGTACAGGTTTTATGGGTTTATCAAGACTCACTGAATGGTTAGTCTAAGACTTGTGCATCTCTGATGCATATATTTCAAGCAAAAGAACTGTAACAAATTTTGAACTCTAATTTAAAAATCACAGTATATTGTTTAAAGGTGAAGTGTACTGATGTTTGCAATTTACTTAAAAATACACCCACAAATAAAATTGATCAATGGAATTGATAGACATGTTAAGACGACCAGGTGCACATTGTATAATATGGATTATGGCTATATATGTATATTCATTGCAATATTCTTTGAAAACTTTTGGTATTTTGATAAATTTATCATGAAGAAACATGCCCTAGATTGAAAGCTTTTCTGCAGTATGAAGCCTTTTGTAAAGTAATAACTGTTGGGTACTGGAAATGATTTCTACCTAATTTATCTGCTTTAGAGTACAAAGTGCATTTTGAAAGTAGTTCCAAGTCTAATGGCTTTATAGATCAAAACCAAGGCCTTTTCAGAGTGATTATGCCAGCCTCAGGAGGCTGGGAGCCACAGAGGCATTTTGCAAATAACTGTGGAGCAGAAAGCAAGGTATGTGTCTGTGAAGAGGAATCCATGATTCCTGACTCAGAGTCCAAACCATCTCAAGTGGAGTCTTACCTTCCACATAAACAGCAACATGAAAAGGAGGTGAGTTAACCTGGCAAAGGTATTAGCCTCACAGTCTTAGAATGGAAGTGCGCTGCAAGCTAAAGGGGTCAGTTACCTTGAACTTTGAGGTAACCTGCCTGTGTTTCTTTAGCTAGAAAAATGAGAGGAAAACAAAAATGCTTAGAATCTGAAAACATTTGCTCTGGTCTTTAACACTCTGGGAATTCTCCAGGAGCACAAACTAAATGAGGGTAAGGGCACAATTTGTCCTGTTTATTATTGTCTGGCCACTGTATATGGAGTCTGGCACCATCGTTAGTATTCAATAATTGCCAAGCAAATGTGTGTTTGAATGAAAACAATTGTTGACTTTTACAATGCTAACTTATATTCATATTTGAAATTTTGGATTAGCTGTCATTTCCTCCAGGAGCCAGTCCCTGAAATTCTTTTTTCCCCCACCCAAAACACATTAAACTCAATTTTCTGTCTGTCTGTCTGTTTGTCCCCCTCTTTCCCCATCTCACTCACTTTTTCACTTTCTCTCTCAAGACTTTGTGCTTGCCAGGTAGGCCTGGTGGCACTGAGCTACACCCCTTGCTCTAAGCCCAATTTTCTTTTTTTTTTTAGCCCAGTTTTCTAACATTGCTTCTGCTGTTGTTCTTCCAATCCTTAGTGCATTTTTAAGTGATAGCTTTGATATCTGTTCTCTGCAGTTATCTGTAAGACATACGAAGGCAGGAAAGGTCCTTGTCTTGGTTACCATTGTACCCTGATAATCCACAGACTCTTAACTTCTAACTTTTTATTCATTTGCTTTTCTGGGCCCAGCATGGACATAAATCAAGTACAATTCATGCTGGCTGGGATCATCATACACAGTGGCACCATGGTGTTCTTTTGACGGAACAATTGGCAATGAGATTTTGCCTAAAATATACAATGGTCCAACAGATTTAATAGGAACTAAACCAAATAGATGTAAACTGCTGTGGCCCAGTGTGGCTGACAGAATGCTTTCTAGTGGATCACATCAAACTCTTGCCAAAGACAGGCTCTGTCATTTTTAAGGGGTGGTGCTGTAGAGAGTTACATTAGCCAACACAGTTTGTGGCCTTTGGTTCTCATCCCTGCCCCTGAAAGCTGCAAGAATAGCAAGGAGTCTTGGAGATTTGTCTGAAAGCTGTAATACAGGTGGAGGCAATAGTTGTAGATTAAAGTTACCTCCTTCAAACTGCAGTCCAGGAGAGGTCTGGGGATGGTGGAGCATCTGCCCAGGCTCTGGTTATAAACATTGCCCTGCCATGTGACCTGTGGCCAAAAACAGTACAGGTGCTAAAGCTCTAGTAAGGATAGCTTCTAGGAAGGGAAAACATCATACTTAATGTAATTACAGGAACAGATGTTGATGAAGACTCGTTCTCAGAATAAATGAGCCCAGAAAGTATGAGGTGAGGTAGCCATATGTATTGTTCTGACTTTCCCCATTGATGTCCTTCCATGTATCATGTAGAGTTACACACACACGCACACACACACACACACACACATGCACACACACACACACACACACACACACACATCTTGTGTTGTCTGTTCCACAGAAAAGATACTACAGTTGAAACAGAACTACTAAGTCTTTCACTTGGGATGTTTTCTTCTCCTCATTTAAAAAACGGTAACTTGAATATTGACTAGTATGGATGGTCGTGTAAGTCGCTGTCTAAACTGACTGTTCTGAATGTGAAACAAGTCACTGTTAATGATGCCCATGAACATGGGGCCCAAGCATAATCTGGAGCTACCTGAAAGAACAGTCCCGTCAGCCTTGAGTATCAGCTTGGACAAGGTGCGAGGCTCTCTTCAATCCCAGCAGCCAGCACTGCCCAGTGGAAAGGGGCTGATAAACTGCCATAGCAGACAGAGCAGCTGGGCAGGTCTAACAGCTCAGAGTCTGTGAGCAGTGGAGTTTCCCAACACGGAACCACCAAACGAATAGCATCTGCTCCCTAGGCAGGGCTCAATGGTTGTCCGTCAGTCACTCTCACAAATAGAGTAGCATGAACAAGCAGGGTGACTGTCAACAGCCTGGTCTTCAGCTGCAGTAAAGGTAGCTCATGGAACACTTGTCATGTGCTGAGCATTTCTCATGCTGTAGGTCCTGCTACATGTATGTTGATGTTTATGGAGAAACCACTCGTGTACATCTGTAAAGCTTTTGGAGTTAGTGATTAACTTTATATTTAGTATCTTTGATAGTCACAACAATCCAGGGAGTTAGCCATTACTCTGCCAATTGTCAGCTGAGGAAATTTGTGTTCAGAGAGATTGGATAAATAAATGCCAGAATGGGGATTTAAATCTATGTCTGTCCAACTGCAACTTCTATATGCTTTTTCTGATACCACACCTTATTAATTTATTGATTCATTGCCTATTTGCAGATTAGTTATTGTGTGGCTAAGACTGTGCTAGGTGTTAGGTGTATGAACATGTATAAGAAAATGGGTCGGAGATCTCTGCCTCAAAGAGCTCCAGTTTTAGTGGGGCAGAAAGTAATTTGAATACAACAGACTAGATACCACATTGTATGTACTTATGTACATACATATTGTAGTGGAACATCAAATTGTGTGATAAAGTAATATTCTATGAATTACACTTCAACACTCTGTCCTCCCTACCTATGGCTCCTGTATCCTGTGATTTAACCAGTGTTGGCTTGAAAATAATTGAAAAAATTTTTGTCTGTACTGAGCATGTGCAGACTTTTAATTATATTCCCTAAGCAGTACAGAGAAGTGACTACTTATACAGGATTTATATTTTATTAGCGCTCTGAGTAATCAGGGATGATTTAAGGAAGGGCGGAGGATATGTGTAAATACCATGGGATTTTATATTAGGCATTTGAGCATCCTCAGGGTTTGATAGCTGTGGCAGCAGCAGAGGAAAACAGGAACAAACTCCTTGTCAATGCTAAGGGATGGATGCATATTCTTTTAAACTTATATTTTATAAATAAATATGTGGGAATCTGCAAAGTGCTGTGGGCACACGGCAGAGGAATTTGAAGATGATCTTAGAGAGGGAAGCATTTGGGATGGGCCTTGGAGGGTCCCAGTGGTTCACAAAGCTCACACTTAGCAGAAATTGACTTGTAAAAACACAAATGACACCGGAACATGTTTGGGAAATACTAAGCAGGCGAATGAGTCCCCCTTGTCAAGAATAGCCCACTTGAATATTTACAGATGAACTTGTATGCTACCTGGAATTTTCTTTAAAATTGCCCTAGAAAAATAAAGTGTATAGGATGAGAAGGAGAGGGCTTAGGTGAAACAGCACTGGTAGGTACTAGATAACTGTACAGCAGGATGACAGGGAAATTGAGTTTATTAATCTTTCTACTTTTATGTATATCTGAATTTTTCCATAGTGAAACAAAAATTTACCAAAAAAAGTAGCAGTTTTGTGCAATTGGAACAAAGTAAAGGTGGATGGAGTATTCAAAGATGAGGCTGATGAACCAGGTGGCAGGGTGATGACTGAAGATGGGAAAGTAAACTAAGAAAGATCCTTAAGGGCCAGGCTGAGTTTGGACTTAACTCAGTTGGTAGTAGTGAGACTTTAAAGAATTTAAATAATGGCACTGACAAATCCATGGCATAGTGAAAAAGTGATCATTCAGTTTGTACAGAAAAATGTATCATGAGGCAGGAAGGGGGGAGGTGGAGGCAGACCCATGTCAGAGATGATGGGTGCCTGGACCACCAGGGACATGTCTGAGTTACACTCTTTGGGTTTTATTTTGAGTGCAATAGAATACTATTGGCAGGTAGCAGGTAGAGATGTAATATGGTCTGATTTGCATTTTAGAAGATCTCTTGAGGTGTCACGTGTAAGACTGATTGGGAATCGGTGGGTATGGGCAGGAGTGGCAGAGAAGTGGAAACTATTTTCATAGTCCAGATGGTGTGTCTTGGAGTAGGTGGAGATGGGTAGAGTTGGTAGATCTGAGAAATATTTTGGAAGCAGAATTAATGGGAACTGATAATTTACTGGTTGGGGAGACTGTAGGAGAAGGAGAAAGAAAATTGTCTTCCAGGCTACTAGAATGAAGAATGAGGTGAAGGTAGTGATGCTTACTGAAACAGGACACATTGGAAGAGAAAGGAAAATGTACTATGTGAAAGAAAATGATGGTGAGCAAAAGTTTTCAAGAGTGAATATCGTTTTGAAATTGTAAGTCAATTTTGCAGGATTTTTGCTTATGCATAGAGGTTACAGGAAAATGTAATCACACCATGAGAGCCTGCAGTTCCTACAACCACTATTAATAGTGTGGAGTATATGACTTAGTGTTCTATTGTACAAAAGCATTAATTAATTATCAAACATAATACGGAAGTATAGTGATCACTCACGTCATATTTTCACTAAAGAAGTGAGTCAGACAGGCTCACAGTTTGTAGCAGGTCAAAGTTTAGAAGCCAACTCTTTTTACTCCCAGTTTTTTGTTGATTGCATTACGAAGTTTTTGTTCTCCGCTACAGAGTCAGAGTTCGCTGTGGTCTTAGCCGTTTTCTCTGTGTCTCCTCGGATCCACTGTGTCCTACCAAAGCACCCGTGTCTAAACATGTATGTGGGCAGTTCCACATAATCAGGCCATGCACCTTTTATTTACTCAGACACATATTACTGAAAACCTTTTAGTGGCCTCTTGAGAGTTCAACTTAGAAAGTATTAAAAGAGAGGATTTAGGTTTGTAAAAATATTATTTCTGAGAGCAAAAAGGGATGTTGTAGGACTTTTCTCTCCACTGTAAGTTTGTTGTGCCATTTTCCCTGAATTCTGAAACTTTTTCATGTCCTCCTTGTTTAGACTTCTGGTAGCACATTTCTTGTCAGGTCTTGTAACCTGATAGACTTGCGATTGCAGAACCACTTGTTCTTTTAGCTGTGAGCAGTGTTTCATGGTGCACTTGAAACCTTGATTTCACATAATCATTTCCTAGGACCAAGTGTTCCAGTACCATCATTGCACAGTTATGGTTAGTCCATTATTAAAACTCTTGGGCTTTTTTTTCCCCCCCTGAAGTTGCCTTCAAAATGTTTTACTCTATCTCAAGATTCCTTGATGTGCTGATAGCTGCTTCCTACAGCCTCACTGGCATATACCATTTCTTACCACTCAAATGCAATTCCACTTTCATGATGTCTCAATGTACTTTATGGCCCCTTTGCTAATTGTTTGCACTGATTTAGCTTTTCTCACTTTTATCATCTTGACTTTTTTGAGGAAAATGTGCTCCAGGAATAATGTGGACAGACTTGTTTTCATCTGTGCCAAAATTTATTTAAATCCATGAAATCAATAAATATGAGCATTCACAATGCCCGCCATTCCCTGCCATTTATTGAGTGCTTCTATGAGGCAAACATTAGGCTGGAGATTTACATGTACTGTCATTTCATGCTCAAAGCTTCAACTGAAGGCATGTGATGAATTAAAGTACACTCATCCATTGCACTCCTCACATACAGTACTTAAGTGTGATCTTATTTGGAGCCAGAGTCTTTTTGGAGGTAATCAAGTCAAATGGGATCATTAGGGTAGACCCTAATCTAATATGACTGATATCTTATAGAAAAGAGAAATCTTAACGAACAAGAAGAGATGGAGAAAATCTGGTGAACATTTAAAACTCTATGTACAAGATAATGAGAGAAATCTTTCCCTCACTGTCCTTACAAGAAGCTAGCCTCACCAAGAGCATGATTTAGTACTTCTTCCCTTCATCTGTGAGAGAAAATATATTTATACTGTTTAAGCTTTCCTTGCCCAGTTTGTGCTACTTCATTATGACAGCCTTAGAAAACTAAACGAGGGTTACTGTTATTATCCCCACTCCACAGATGAGAGTAAATCAAGGCACAGAGGAGTAAGTGAAATGTGCAGAAACACAAAGTAAGTAGGGCCAAGCTGTGATTTGAATCCATTTATTCTGACTTCAGACTTGCTGTTACCTACCTGCCCAAGGTCTCAGCCTATAAAAGGCTGAGTTATTATTATTCTGACTCTAAAGAGTCCAGCCACCACCAAACTTAACTCCTTGAATTCTAGAACTGCACACCAACATGACAATCATTTGAAACCATATTAAAATGCCATGTGCTTTAAAGAACTCTTTTTTATGTTGTTTGGCAGACAGATAAAAGGAGTATCTGGGAGATGGATGCACATATTGCCAAAATAATTGTTTCTGGAAAACCCAGAACAGTATTTCTTCACCTAAAGCTTCAAGTCAATAATACCAAATAAACTGGCTTCTCTGGTCATTGTTGCTTTTTTGCAACATGGAGCCTTGGTACTCCGTTTAGTGATTGCTTAGCTACTTCTTAGACTGGTTAGGCCAGTACAATCTGATTTCCTTCTCTTTCTCTTAGAAAGGCAGGGGCAGCACTAAATCACTTGAACACCACTTTCTGTAACTTCCTGTGCAACAGTTGGGCCTAAATTCACTTGATGTAGATACGAGGTTCTCTGTGGAAACATACTGAGTTTATTAGAGACTCTTCCAGACTAAGACAAGTTTAGATTATGTAGCAAAATATTTCAAGCCAAGTACTATGTGTTAATGATTTATATAAATGTGATGATTAGATAAAAGGTGCTTTTGGAGTTATGCTCAAAGACAGTAATTAATTTCACATCAGCAAGTCAAAATATTGGTCTTGTGTGGATTCGAGCACTTTGGAATGCTTCTTTTGTTTCAGTGCCATTAATTAAATCCATACACTTTGCTGATACTAAACAGTTACCTTAAAACACAGACGGTAAAAGCTGAAGCTTTAAACAGCACTTCTGGGTGCATTTCCGCAGAGCTCTGTGAATTAGAACAGTTTTTCCTTTCACAGAGCTAATTGCCCAAAATTTTCAAAATTTCATGGCAGATAGTGAACTGTTGGTTTTTTTTCCCTCAACAAATTCAATCCAAATGATGCATGCTTTTACTTAACTGCTACAGGCTCAACTGCATTTTAAAATTATTCTCAATGCAGAGGCAATAAAGTATTTCAGTAAATATGTCTCAGAGGAGAAGTTAGGGAGAAATTGCACAAGGATTCCCAGTGGCCACTGTTTGGGTCACTGTTTGGAACCACAAAGCATATGTGAAAGAATTATGACCTGCCATTGGCGGTGTTTCTCAGGGTTAGGAGTTTATAAATATCCGGAGTGTCTGAAGAAAGGTTCCAAACAGAAAATGAGTAAACCCTATGGGAGTACTTCATTTGAAAACTAAATGTCTGCGACTGTATCTTGTCAACAAAACTAGATTTCTCTCTGTTACTCTGTTGGTTTCATTTATGACTCTTTCCAACTGGAAATCTAGGGAGGAAAAGAAACACATGGCAGCTTCTAGACGGCGGTGTCTTCATAACAGGAAGGAATTTGTTTCTTGACACCCCCTCTCCTCTCTGTCGCTCCTCACATCAGGAGTTGCAAATGGCGATTTGCTCATTTCGCTCAGCTTGGCAGAGCAATCCTAGCTTTAGGATGCTAAGATGGAGAATTAAATTTGCTTCAACAGATATTGATCTTGTGATGATTGTGTTCAAAGCATTGTGCTCAGTGCCAGCAAAGGGCTGGGCAGGAGACAGGGTGGTGGCGGGGACAAGCATAGTGGGATGAAGGATGAGCTCTCCCTCTTGCAGCAATAGCTAACATTTATCGAATGCATCCTATGAACCAGGCACTATTTGAAGCTCTTAAAAACCCATTACTGAATCCAGGGAACCTGTAAGTAGATACTGTTTGTATTCCCATTATACACGATGAGGGAACTGACCCTCAGGTATTCGTTAGCTGCTGTTCCTATTCATTCTTTCAATCTGTCATCTCCCTGATCATCAAATTCTGGAGTTCCTCTGACTCAGTTTTGGCAGCCTTCTTGATCCACCCTCATACCTTTGGTGAGCTCACTTAATTTCTTGTTTTTTTTATACCACCTATTGTTTAGGAAGCATCTCAGAGTTAGCAGTTCCCAAACAGAGATCCTGACCATTCTTGCCTCCCTAAAATGCTCCTTTTCTTGTCTTTCCAATTTGAATGGATAGGCTTCCATTTTTTTCTGGCTCCCAGGCCAAATGTAATTATTCTTCACCTTTAAAATATATCCAGAATTTGACTATTCTCCATCCTCCTGGCTACTATTTTGAACTGAGCTGCTACTTTCATTACCTGAATGACTACCATAGTTTATTCATTACTCTCCCAGCTTCCTCTATTGGATCTTATTGCTGCATAATGAATTACTACAAACTTAGTAGCTTAATACAGCACTTTTATGTTACCTCACAGTTCCATAGATTGAAAGTCCAGAAGGGTAGGATGAGTTCTCTGCTTCTGGTTTCTCAAGGCTGAAGCTAAAGTGTCAGCCAAGCTGTACCCTCCTGGGAAGCACTGGGGAAAAATCCCTTTCAAAGCTCATTTGGGTTACTGGCAGAATCCAGACGCTCAGGGCTGTAGGTCCAAAGGCTCATTTTTTTTGCTGGTTGCTGGGGTCATGCTTTGACCTTAAAGACTATACTCATTTTTTCTTGTGTGGTCCTCTCCATCTTCACAGGCAGCAGTAGCACAGCAAATTCTCCTCACACCTCAAATCACTCTGAAGTCCTCTTCTGCTATCAGTTGGAGAAAACTCTGCTTTGAAGAGGCTCACTCAGTAGGGTTGCGCTCCCCTAGATCATCTCCAGATCCTAAGGCCAAATGACTTGGGCCTTTAACATCATCTACAATATCTCTCCAGGGCTGTACCTAGATTAGCATCTGATTGGATAACCAAGCGACTGAAGTAGTTTTCTCTACTCAACAGCCAGTTTTATCTTGTTCAATAGTCAGCTAGGTCCTGTCATTCCTTCATTCATAATCCTCCAGGAACTCCTTATGTCACTTGGAATAAAAGCCAAAGTCTCTGCCATGTTCCACAAGGTCCTTCATAAACCTGAGTCTCCTCTTTCCACACTAACTTCATCTTCTATTTTCTCCCTCTCAGCCTCCTCCTCACTCCTTATTCTCCTTTCAGCTTTACTTGAATACTTCAAGGACAATCTCACTCTGGGCTTTTGTACATGTTGTTGGGTTGGCTGAGGCTGACTTTCCCCAATAACTTCATTGCTGGCTCCATTAAGAACTCTATTTATGGGCCGGGGATTTAGCTCAGTGGTTCCGGCGCCTGTCTTGTAAGCGCAAGGACCTGGGTTTGATCCCCGGTAACCACATACCATACTGGGTGTGGAGACTCACGCCCAGCAGCAATCAGTACCACATACCATAGTGCCAGGCATGGTGGCTCACGCCTGTAATCCCAGCCCTTGGGAGGCAGAGGCAGGAAGATTGCTGTGATGTGAGTTGGAGGCTGATCTCTGGGCCAGCCTGAACCACAAAGTGAAACCCTGTCTCAAAAAAAATGAACTCTATTTACTTGGTGCCTATCTAAAATAAGATATATAAATTATACTCTTTTTTCTAATTTATTATCTGTCTTCTACCTAGGCTCTAAGCCCCACAAGGAAATATTCATGGCTGTGTCCCCAGCACCTGCAATATTTGGAATATAGCAGAGTCAATAAATATGTATTAAATGAACACATCATTGAGCTTGCCCAAGGTCATATAATCTAGTAATAGAATTGGAGTTTGAACATAAAATACATACCACTTCCCTTGGCCTTAAGGGCTAATGGTAAGGATGAGAATGTACTACAATGAGGACTACAATATAAAATATTTAAAGGGAAATGCCATACAGAAAGTGCCAACCAAAGATTCTTGAATTTCCAATGATAGCGAAGTCAGTTCTGGCTGGCAGTATTCTTATAATACAGAAGAGAAGACACACAGACACACAGAAAAGGCAATGTGAAAGATGAGGCAAAGATTTGAGTAATAAAACAATAGGCCAAGGGAAGCCAAAAGCTGGGTAGTCTCCTCTAGTGTTCCCTGAGTGTGGCCCTGCCAACACCTTGCTTTCAGACTTGTGCTATCTATTGTACTAAGAGAATCAAACTCATTTTTCTTCAACTCTGAGTCTATGGCAATTTCTTATGAAAGTTATAGGAAACTAAGGAATGATAATTGATATTTGAAACTA
>PVIR01041188.1:0-12936 GCA_004026965.1 Petromus typicus
CAGGTGGGTGCTGGGAGACGCAGCACCCCGTGGAGTTCCTGTGCTGAGGGCAACTGGAAACTCCGGTGCCTGGCTGGTGACAGAGGGCAGCTGCGGGCCCGGAGAGGAGGGCAGGAGCACAGTGGGGACTTCACCTCCCACACCACTGGTGCCTGCTGCCCTGCAGCGGCACAGGGAGCTGGGCAGCCCTCCCTCCCAGCCCCTGCACGCCCGAACCACTGCTTCCACCCCTAGGTGCTCAGCACATCTTCACCAAATTCAGGGCACAGTGCCATGTGGAGCTGAGCAGCACCGGTGCCCCACAGGGGTACCTGATCTTCCTGGTACCCGGGTCATAGCGTGAGATCATCACAGTGCAGGCGCCACAGCCGCCACCGCCACAGCTGTACTTGGTGCCAGTGAGCCGCACTGGAGCTCAGTTAAGGACAGCGTGTTGTATGTGCATGCGTGTGCATGTGTGCATGCGTGTGTGTGTGTGGACAGCCCTGACTGGGGATGGACAGGCCCCACACAGAATCAGTCTGGGTGTCTCGGCAGCGGCACGGTCCCTGAAATTCTGGGTTCCCCTCAGGCTGCTGAAAACAGGGCTGAACCCTGAGAGAAAGAGGCCATGTGGGCCGGGCTGCGGCAGCGGAGCCTGGCAGCTGGCTTCCTCTCGCCTTTGCCTGCGTCTCGTTGTAAAGTAGGAAGTGGGCCACCTGGAGTATCTTGTCCTACTGACCACGTGTGTCCTGTTTCTCTGCCTTTCGGCAGCAGACACCACTAGTTCCACTCTGTCTATTTCTTCTATTCTTTGGCAATATAAACCCCAGACTTCAGTCCAACACAGAGCTTCCCCGATCACAGTCATGGCTCTAACCTCCCTTGCTAAAAAGCAGGCAAAACCGTTGGTGTCCTGTGGGCTCCCCGCAGGGACGAAGGTGCTCCCTGCCTGCCTGGTCGGACTCAGACATGATGGCAGGATCTCACTCAGACATGGGCCAGAGGACTCCTGGCCTTGCTGCCCCGATCCGCCTTTGGGTCTGGACCTGCTGGCCTGGCATCCTCCACAGGAGCACGAGGCAGGGGACTCCCTCAGCAGGAGGGCGCCAGCCTAGGGCCGGCGCTGCGCTGTGGACCCCAAGCCCCTGTCCATGGGTCCCTGTTCCCTGATGACTTGGGCCTTGCAGAGGCTGGACGGGAGTCTCCGTCCCAGAGGCTCCCATCTGCCTGTGCTCCCTCCTCCTCCCAGGGCGGCTCGGGTCCAGAACCTCCCTGTCCTCCCTGGGATTCCTCCCGGAAACCCTCGCACAGGTCACGTAGTTTCTGGTGTCCGTGCCTGGAGACCCTGACCCAGCACATGGACTTTGACACTCACTGCTGCGGCTGAACTTGTGCCTGTTCAGGGTCGTGAGCAACCTCCACACCCTGTGTCTCAAAGCAGACACAAACCGAAGAGCGGGGTGGGCCACAGGGGTCACCTCCCAGGGAGAGATGCAAACCAAGCTGCCAGGCTGGGAGGGGTCTGCAGAGCTCTGCGCGTGCGCAGCAGGCTAGGGGGCTTCTGCAGGTAGCATTCTCTGCACATGCGTAGCAGGCTGGGGGGCTTTTGCAGGTAGCATTCTCTGCACACGAGCAGCAGGTTGGGGGGCTTCTGCAGGCAGCATTTTCAGGTTTAACTTCTCCACTGCAGGAGATTCCTGAGCTCTCCTCTACTGGCTTGATCAGTGGTTGACCACAGAGCTGTGACTCTGTTCTGAAGCTGCTTATGAACCTCTGATACCCTCCCTGTCTCTGGCTCCAGCATCCACACGGAGCGCTTCACGACACACCAGACTGACCTCGCTCACTGAGGCGGTATCGCGCCCACAGCCGAGCTCAGGGCTTCCTCAGAGAGGCCTGGAGCAGTGACCGAGGGGTGCTGTCCCAGTGTGGCTCTGAGCACTGCCTGAGGGGACCCCACCCCCACCTCATCTCTCCCCAGTGGCAAAAGGAAGGATACAATTCTTCCTCAGGTATGGCAACAGCATTGTTTCGGGATCTGCATTTTTTTCTGTCACCTACAAAGAGAGAGAAAGTGTTATGCACACGAAGTCGAGAGTAGCGTGGTGTCACCCCGGGGAACTTGCCATGTTATCTGAGGGAGGTGGGTGGGTGAGCCTCACTTCACCGGAGAGGCCGAGGCCGCACATCTGGTCCCACACTGCCATCCTTCCAAAGGTCACTATTCTCGAAGGCAGTGTTTTCCACCCCCAGGAACATGACTGGCTGCCAACCGGCTTCTGGCAAGTGTGGCAGGGGAGGAAAGATGACCACACAACTGTAACGCAGGGCAGGCTCGAGGAGGGAGGAGACAGAGACAGCGGCGTGTTGGGCCTCGTCTGCCTGAGCATCTGGGGGTCACAGGCTTCCCTGCCTCGCCCTAGCCTCTCAGCCAAGCCGAGGGACGTGCAGGCCTGGCTCCCAGGACACCGGAGGTCAAAAGCGCCTCTGTGCTCAGCCCACGGCCCTCATCTCAGGCGATCAGGGAACACCAGGAAGTTCTGAGTCCTGATCACAGACCGCAGCATCCGGAGCTGGCCTCGAGAGTGCCCTGCTATCTCATTTTAATACAAAGAGCCTATTCTATCTGAAGCTGCCGCTAAGACGCCTCCTTAAAACTGTACAGTGAGCATGGTGGCCGGATGTAGCTCAGTTGTGCCACCGCTGGCCTGGCAAACCTTAGGTCCTGAGTTCGTCCCTGGTACTGCAGAAAACCCAAACCAAACCAAACCGAAACAACAGCACCACGCCGATCCCCCCGGGTCGCAGTCTCTCCATCAGAGGGCTGCATCCTGCCTGACCTAAGCGTTCCCTTTGCGTGTCTTGTGGGTCTTCTTCACCTCCCATTGCCTTGGCTTGGGCCATGGTGGGGGTACAGCCACCTGTGAGAGACGCTGTTTATCAAGGAGGCCGGGCACTGGCTGTGACTAGGTCAGAAGGTGTCACTTGGAGATCACAGCCACGTGGGCTGTGGGCAGGAGAGCCCCTGCTCTTTGCTAATAAGTTTCAAGATTGGTTAGAAGCACTATTTGCTTCACACATTCAAAAGCAGACCGCCCTCCCCAGGTCACCGTCAGCTTCCCCGGGCAGCCGTGGAGCACCGCCCCGCAGCATGTTTTCATCCAGTCTCAGGGCCTGGCAGAGCGGGGTTGCGCCAGCTGGCAGGAGGGACTCAGGACAGAGGAGCACTCACGAGTGTGTGCACAGGAGCACGTGTGTGCAGGGGCTCACGGGCTGGCGGGCTCCCAGCACCTTGCCGTGCCAGCCCTCAGGCAGGCCCCTGCTCTCACTCCTCAGGCCTTCCCTTCATTCCTGTGCCGTCATCTCTGACCTCGCGCCCAGAGCCCCAGAGCCCCAGAGCCCGGATTCTCTCCCCACACAGCCACAGCCCCAGGACAGACAGACAGACACACACACACACACATACACTGCGGCACTGTGACACACTGGTCTCTGGAGCTCGAGCTCCAAAGAGCCTGCATGGGTCACTCTGACCAGGGCGCCGTGCCACCAAGCATCGGATCTCACGCATCCTGCATGCTCTGGGTGCCCAGAGAGTAGAGCCTCTGCAGCCCGCAAGGGGTGGCCGGGCACACTATTAAGCCCACGCATGGAGCCAAGGGGCCAGCATGTCTGCAGCAGAGTTCCTGGGATGCAAGGTGAACCCTAAGCTCCTCGGCAGCGTGCCCACAATGAGCTGCCCAGGGTCCCCAGCCGGCCACCTGTGTAACTGAGCTGGGGCCGGAGAGTGGGCAAGTCACCTCTCCCGCGCCCCAGAGCGGCGCCTGTTTCCCAAGTGCTGGGCCCAGCGCAGCAGGAGGAACGACGTTCATGCGGCTGAAGCAGACGCAGAGAAGCTATAAACAGCAAAAACTGCTGGCTCTGTCTCCCACAGCCACCTCATTTTTGCTTTCATCTGCCTAGAGTAGAAATGAGATGGCTGGAACTCCTACAGCCACCTTAGACCACAAGACGTGAGTGAAGAGCAATGCAGGGAGGGACAAAGACCGAGACCCAGGTCACACAGCTTCTGGACCACCTTCACGGCTGCCCCAGACACTATTTCTGCAAGAGGACGCTGTGTGCTGTGTGAGCCTGTGTTGGGCATGTGCCAGCACAGCTGAAAGGAATCCCACTCAGACACGGCCGTGATACGTGAGCCACCTCTCATGGGATGAGGTCTGGGGGAGCTGGGCGGTGGGCAGCGTGTTGGGACGGCGCGGGAAGTGACTGTCCAGGAAGGCTCGTGAGTCGGCTGGAATGTGGCTGCAGTGGCACTGGTGGGGCACACGCATGTTGCCCTCGAGCTGGTGGTGGCGCAGGTGGAGTAGAGGGGCGTGTGGTGGCAGGTCTGGGCTGATGTGGCCAGACGAGATGGACACGGGGTGAGGACTGCACAGCCTTCCCTAGGGCAGCTCCTATCCCTCTGTCCTCCGTGGCAGACCAGCACTCTGGACAGAGTCCACGTCGCTGCCCCAGGCCTGGAACAGCCCCGCGGAGGGCAACGTGGTGAGGTCAGGACAGCAGTGGGGGAAGGAGGGCACCGGGGGTGAGCTGGGTCAGGGAAACCAGATGCCCCGAAGGCCAGACGGGAGTGACCGCGGCCACAGCGCTGCCCTGGCTCTGTGGGCTCCGCCTTCACACAGCTGCACGGGGCAGGCTCCATGCGGGCCTCCTGCAGAGGGGAAACTGAGGCTCCCTGGTGAGGCTCCGAGGCTTCCAGAATTCCCACTGGAGCCCACACCTCTGCTCACAGCCTTGTGCCCCATGGAATGAGGTCCCCAGCCTGGTGCAGAGGGTGACCTGGGGTCTCCGTGATGAGACTACGACTGGGGGACTCGGTGGAGGGCACAGATCAGGGCCAGGTGTGGTGTCAGGTGCTTCCTGAGCTCGGGCTTCGGGGTGCTTCCTCTGTGTCTCCAGCCCCTGCCCATGCAGGCCTGAGGTAGCTCCCCGGAGCAGCAGAGGGCAGGGCAGCGAAGCTTCCTGGAGTTTACTTGAGACACTGGCCCCAGTGAGAGGCTCTCAGACAAGAACGCCAGGAAATCCAGCTGTGTAGCCCGGTCAGTCAGTGTGCCGGGAAGCCCGAGACAGCGAGTCTGGGAGCAGGGAGGGGGAGGGGAGAGCATGGCTGCTGTGGTGTCACCCCCTTCAGGTCTCCGGGGCACTGACCCTGGCACGCAGACATCTGCCTGCCACAGGACCTTTGCATCGGACCCTCACTGCCCAAAATGCCAGTCTCTGGGCGCTTGCCTGGCTGACTTCCTCACCCTGTTCCCACCTGACTTCTCCAGGACCCATTCCTGCCCACCGTCCCCTCCTAGGCGGGTCTATACCCCAGAACCTGCCCTGGTTTGGCTCTCCACTGGGCATCACCCTGCACATGCACGGGCTGGCCGTGTGTCACTGCCCAGCTCACTGGCTGGGAGCATCCACCTGGTGCACTGGGCGCTGACCTCTGCAGGAGCTGGGCACCGGATCCCAGCCGCAAGGACTGCCTTGCTGACCTCCATGCCACAGTCCATGCCTCATGCTTGTGCCCACCATGTGGAGACCTCCAGGGAGGGCCTGGGCACTGCAGGTCCTGCTTAAGAAAGTACACAGAGCTGGGTGGTGAGGGGCTCTGGGACCTGGCGGCAGCACAGCATCGTACCCCAGCAGTGGGCGGCCGGCCACGCAGCTGGAAGGCCTGCCTCGGTTTCCCCTTCAGATGACGTCCACATGTGACACACGCCTGGGCCAGCAGTCAGGACACGCATGTGTGCGGGCCAGAGGGGTCTGGGGCAGGGATGGCAAGGGTGACCCTGAGCCTGAGCCCGACTGCTGCAAGCCTGTCCGGTCGGTCCCTGGGGCTGCCTCAGTGTCCCTACTCACCCCGCGGCCGTTTACGAAGAAGTGCAGCACGCCTGGCTCCATGTGGCTTCACTTCCACCTCGGTGCAGCTCAGCCCGTGTGGACCGAGCACCCTGCGGACGCCCGGTTTAGACCCTGAGTCTCCCGGTCCCGCCCTCTGGTGACGCTGCGGCCGGGCCTGCCACGCCCCTCCCTGGAGCCCACGAAGTGTCCTCGCCCGGCGCTGACCCCCCAGCACTGACTGCTCTCCGCGGTTCCGATTGGCCGCTTTAGGCTCGTGGGTCAGAGGCCGCAGGGCGGGGCAGTCCCGTCTGCTCTTCCTCCCTCAAGCCTTGTTTATCTGAACACAAACGCTCCGGTGGGAATTCCATGGCCCGTCCTTAAAGGCGGAAACAGGAAGAACGCAGGGCCCAGCCCCTGACTGCTGCAGGGTTGGGGTTGCAGCCACAACAGGGCTGTGAGAAGTCGTATCACCCTAGGTTTATCAAAGTCCACCCAGTGTTTGCTGTGGGCTCTCTTGTCAGTCCTGCGTCTGTCTCTCCCCGCTGCCTCTATGTCATTAACCTGGGGAAGTGTCCCAGGCTTTTCTGTTTCTTTGGCCCAACTCCTGGTTTCTGTTCAGGCGGAGGGTTTTGGCACCCAGTCTAGAAGCTCCGCAGCGACAGGGCAGCCGCCCAGCGTGCGCGAGGCCTGGCCTCACTCCTGAGTGGCCGGTGCAGGTCTGGCCCCTGCTGCCAGCACTTCGCCAAAGGGCCTGCCATCCGTTGTGAGCCTTGCCGGTACTTTACTGGGGCTTGCAGTGAATGCTGAGCTATTTTCTAGTAACTTCTGGTAGTGCCCAGTGTTCTGCTGTTTCTCTCTTTCGATGGGTAGCAACCTCCCTCTAAACCAGGGTGTTGTTTTTTTTTTTGAGACAGGGTCTCGCTTTGTAGTTCAGGCTGGCCCTGAGCTCAGCCTTGAACCTCATCCCAGCAATCCTCCTGCCTCTGCCTCTGGGGTGCTGGGATTACAGGCGTGAGCCACCACGCCCGGCACTGTGGTATGTGGTACTGGTTGCTGCTGGGTGTGAGTCTCCACGCCCAGTATGGTATGTGGTTACCGGGAATCGAACCCAGGCCCTTGCGCTTGCACTGGAATCATTGAGCTAAATCCCACTCCCCCCCAAGCCAGGGTTTGAAGCAGCTGCAGTGGCATCCTTCCCGAGGCTCTGTCCAGTCTGCCGCCGAGGGAAGCGCGCAAGTCGGGCTGTGTCCTTTTGGTGCAGTCGCATTAGCTTCTCCTTTCTTCCTGGGACAGTAGACCAGTTAGGCTTCTCCTGCCTCCATCCTGCGCCAGGCTGGGAATTGGTCCTTTCTCCAGACAGCGACTCACTGGACAGTGTAGACTCACCGGGAGGGGAGTGGATCACGGCTGCATTCACTGTGGACTAAGCCGCCGTGCGCAATCAGTGCTGTTGGGGGGTGGGCCAGAGTGGGGGTCCCTGGAGCCCGCAAGGGTGCATCTCTAGCTAGCACTCTTTCCGGCTCTGTTTCCCATCCCTAGGAGCTCAGCCGCCTTCTCCACGCCCTCCACCGCGAACCCAAATCTCCTCATGCCGTGGGTGTCAGACATGCTGTCTCAGGGATGGAAAGGGGACTGATTTACAGAGCTAGGAAATACACTTTCGTAAAGGGAAGTGGAAAAAGCGTACATTCACAAGGATATTTCTCACTGAAGCTCAATGCTGGAAAAGGTTTTGAAATCCTGACCTCTGCTGATTTGAGCTTGGCCTGTGCCCACCCACAAAGATGGGGGTGTGGCCCCGGGAGGGGGGCCCCTGGGAGGGGGTCCTGGGGGGGAGGACCCTAGGGGGAGGGTGGGGGGGAGGGCCTCGGGAGGGTGTGGGGCAGGGGTAGCTCAGCGAACCAGCGACTGCCACCCACTCACTGGCTAGTTCTTGGGCGCTGGTCCCCATGACAGTAAAGTGACGAGGACAGAACATCTGTGCCAGGGAGGTGGGGTCTCTGCTGTGCCTGTACCTGACCCAGGAAGCCTTCATAACTGCTGTAGGAGTATGGAAAAGTTTGGAGGGGGCTAGAGAAGCTCTGGAGTGAGGCAGGCAGAGCCCGATGGAGACTGTCAGATCTCAGAGGGCCAAATGTTGATAGCAATATGGACAGAGGTCAGCGTGGGACAAGTGGCTGACGCAGGAGAAACTCTGCTCTGCTTCCAGGCCACCATGCACCAAGCATCTCTGTCCACTCTGCCCTTCCTGCGAGGCATTCCTGCCTTGGAGCCAGGGACCAAATCCTTTGAAACCGGGCCACACACGCCTGTCTGCCTCAAGTTGTGGACGCCGCACCGTGTCCCAGGGATGGCATCAGTGCCCCGGCCGGCTACCGCGCTGACAGGAAGTTCAAGTAAACCCCCGCAGCAGTTCAAGCTCAGGTTCCGTCTTTCGGCTTTTCTGTTTCCCTCTAGTGACCTCTATCGGCAGATGTTAAAAGTCGGCTCCAAGAAGTCCTGTGATTTTTAAGGTGGGACGCGACCTCAGTGTGACCCAGGGAACACCCCAGAGCAAGGCTGCTCTGAAGCGACTGAGGCTCAGATTCAGCTCCGCACTTCTCTCCTGCCGGCCCCTTTCCCTGTCTCCACTGCGACGGAAGCCGGCGGGGAGCAGGAGGAGCACCGCGCTCCCGCATCCCCCAGGGCAGTCTGGTCCCCCAGGGCAGTCTGGTCGGCGGGAGGCAGGAGGAGCACCACACTCCCGTCCCGCATCCCCCGGGGCAGTCTGGTCGGCGGGAGGCAGGAGGAGCACCACACGCCCTGTCCCGCATCCCCCGGGGCAGTCTGGTGGGCGGGGGAGCAGGAGGAGCACCACGCTCCCGTCCCGCATCCCCCGGGGCAGTCTGGTCGGTGGGGAGCAGGAGGAGCATCACGCTCCCGTCCCGCATCCCCCGGGGCAGTCTGGTCGGTGGGGAGCAGGAGGAGCACCAAGCTCCCGTGCTCCCGTCCCGCATCCCCCGGGGCAGTCTGGTCCTGGGGGCGCGGCTTCTCAGCACTGCGCACTCCAGGAAAACTGCGCGTGCTGCCCACCGCCCGCCAGCCTGGCACCGCCCTAGGCCAGTGCTTCGCCTGTCCTCCCTTTCTGGACTGAGGGCGGGGCGGGTGCTCCCGGAGTATTTGCTCTGTCTTGCCAGGGGCACCTTTGCGTTCTCCAATTAGTTTTTTGTTTTGATTTCTGAGTATACAGAAAACAATGAATTTAAGTGCACTCGGAAATACAACATCCTATTGTGTGAAGTCAGCGGTGGATAACATGGACTTAACTCATGGGGAATCTCTTGGAAAAAGATAAAAATTGCAGCCACACTTCATACTATATATTAGAACAAATTTCACCAGTGAGAAATTTAAATGGAAGAAAAAATAAAGCCAAGAATAATTACTTTTATAACCTGGGAGTAGGAAATCCTTTCTTATTGTGACCACATTTCACCAACAGTAAAAGTTGAAAAATAATCTGCATGGGACAGAAAAATATAAAAGCTTCATAAAAAGAAAACAGAAATAAAGGACAAGAAAACAACTTGACATCACAGAGTCTGGGAGGCCCAGTCTTGGGGCGCCTGGGAAGTGAACGCAGCCCAGAGGTGCTGAGCTCTGCGTCGCGGCAGAGGAGACTGCTGCTTCCCGGAGCTGCGGCCCCCGGGAGCGGGCGCAGCCGGTGCTGCTGGCAAGGCCACCTTTACACTGCAGGAGTCTCTCAGTGGGGTCCCAGGACAGCCTGCCTGAGCGGCCTGCGGGCCTGGTCAGGGCGGTCTAAGGAAGCGTCCGTGTGGAGGCAGAGCAGAGCTGACCGACCAGCTGTATGACAGCAGTAAAGCTCCTGCGGACCTCTGACAGGAGGGGGAGTTATCACTGCAGTTATCACTGGACTAAGTACAAGCACCAGATCCCAAAGAGGCCCCTCCTGGGGCCCAGGGTGCATAGAACAGCCAAGAAAACAACAGTGAGCAGAGGAGAAGAGAGCACTCTGGCCGGGGCAGGAGAGGACCTCACACGGAGCGACCACCGAGCAAGAGCAAACCACACAAGACGGCCCTCCTGCGAGAAGCTGATACACAGTGTTTATTCATACATTCATGCAGTTAAAAGGCTGGCAGCTGTTATTTGGTTCAAGAATGTTAGAGAGAAACTTAAATAAGAAGTAAAATAAGTCATGTGACCAAAATTATTTTGGAAGTCTAATATTACAAAAATAGCTACTTTGTGTACATACATCTAAATATAAGAATGAACAAATCAGCATTCCAAGAAAAGGCCAAAAAAGGGGGAAAAAATCCTTTTCCTCAAGTGTTCCATCTTCACTCCCTAGGTACATTTCTTTTCCAACTTTTTGCTCCTGGAGAATTCAGAAAAACCAGAATCCATTTTTACGTCGTCATCTTCTCAACTTTCTGGAAAGTAGAAAAAAAGAAAGCTTAACAATAAAAACAAAATGCCAGTAATGCTTGTGCTGGGGCACACGGAGAAGAAGAGTCTTTCCTCATCGCAGGGTAAAAGTGGCTTCTGGAGGGCAGGCTTTGAAATACTGACAAGGAAATTAAAAGTAGGGTTAGGAAGCTGTCCACACAGGGTTCATACATCACTCTGCACCATGCATTCTTTTTACTGACTTTATCGTAGACACAGCGACAGAAAGTCACATTAGGGTCCTAAGCAGTGCACAGTGAGCGCTCTGGCTGTCTCCCGTGTGGAAGGGCAGGCCGAGGGGTGTGCCAACCACACCCTGCCTGTCTAGCTCTCATCCAGAAAGGCCAGGGCTTCAGGCCAGGGCACCCACACCACAGGGGCTTTCCAGACTTGCTCTATTCAGTAACGTCTCTGCAGAATCACTGAGCACACTGCTATCCCATCCTGCACCCGATCCTGCCATGGCGGGAGCCGCTGCAGGACCCCAGCCTGTGGGCGCCCTGTACCTTCATCCTCTGTGAGAAGCCAGCCCTGTGACCCCAGAAATGGAGCATGGAGCATTGCTGCACAGCAGCAGACAGCTGAGGCAGGACCACACGAGCGGCAATACACCTCAGACCTGTACGACTTCCACACACCAACCGCAACGGCGCGGAGGAGTCAGGCTTCCTGAACCAGGGCCTGATTCCGAGGCTGGAGAGGAGTGGCAGAGCCTGGGACGCTCTGGACTCGGAAAACGAGAAAGTGCTCAGAATGTGAACTCTAACAGAGCGCGACAGCCCAGCCAGAGCAGGCCCTAAGTGCTCAGAATGTGAACTCTAACAGAGCGCGACAGCCCAGCCAGAGCAGGCCCTAAGTGCTCAGAATGTGAACTCTAACAGAGCGCGACAGCCCAGCCAGAGCAGGCCCTAACATGCAGCTGGAATCACTGGACCCGCTCGAGTCCACAGACGGAGCAAACGCTTCGTCTTGGTTTCTCTCTGTCCCCAGCCTGTGACGCCTCAGCTGCCACCGGTCCCTGCCCTAGTGCCCTGCCCTAGTGCTCTTTCCCCGTGATAGGCACAGGAGGCCTGGGTGCAGCTGCTCTGGAAACTGCCAGGCCCTTCCTCAACCCTGCTGAGTCACTGTGACACAGCAGCTCACATCCGTGCATTTGCCCAAGCAACAGCAGGTACACGTGAGACGGGCACGATCTGGACACTAGCACCACTCATGACGGTAAAACAAACACCCAGATAAATTGGAAGGTAAAGTGCAGTCACAGACAGTGGGAGCTGTGAGTCGGGAGGGGAACGAATCACGGGTCCCCAAGCCAGGTGGGTGGGGGACACTGGGTTACTGGCAGAGCTGTGTAGCCCGGTGCTGGGTAGCTCTGTCCCTGGAAGGTGTGCAGAGTAGGGAGCTCTGCAGGGCCAGGAGGCAGAAGGGGTCATGGCAGGGCGGGGCTCACAGCGACCCAGGGTACAGGGCGACTTTGGTGGGCGGGATGGCCTAATCTAGCAGTGGCTGATATCCACCAAAATCTACACTACACGTTTCAAAGGGCGGAGAGTATGCTGTATGGAAGAGGAGATGGCGATTTACCTCTCAGGAAAGCTACTTTTAAAAAAGCACTTGGTCTTTTATTTTATTCTAAATTTCTTTTTCTACCCAGACTTGTGCTGCTGCCATCTGCTGGCTATTTGTAAGTACTGCACCTATGGGGACAATGGGGGTGTCCAGGGGCACAGAGGTGGAGATGCTCTCCCAACAGGGACCAGTCTTCTTGACTTACAGCCAGCAAATCAGGTCTGTACAGAACACTGGCAGAAGGCTCAGGCATTTCTGCAATAATCAAGGGCACTATTCAAGAGATCGGCTATTAGATACCAGTAGGAATTACTTTTAATTTTGCTTTGTATGATCATTTTTATCTAGTTTTGTTAACAATGTTGTTAAATTCTAAATTTTTAGAGATACAGAGAACTGTTTTAGGAATCATATCATTCAGTATTGGGGATTTGCTTTTAAAAATAAAATCTCGGGCTGGGGATATAGCTCAGTGGTTCCAGAGCCTGTCTTGCAAGCCCAAGGGCCTGGGTTCGATTCCCGGTAACCACATAACAATACTGGGAATGGAGATTCACCCCAGCAGCAACCAGCACCACATACCACAGTGCCGGGCGTGGTGGCTCACGCCTGTAATCCCAGCACCCCAGAGGCAGAGGCAGGAGGATTGCTGTGATGTGAGTTGGAACTGAGCTCAGGGCCAGCCTGAACTACAAAGCGAGACCCTATCTCAAAAAAAAAAATTAAAAAAATAAAATCTAGGCATAGTGGTAAATGCCTAGAATCCCAGAGCCCCAGAAGGCTGAGGCAGGATCACGAGCTGGATGCCAGACTGGTCAATTTGGCGAGACCCTATGATAATGATAATAATAGTAGTGGAATGGGGAGATAGCTCAGTATGAAGGCCTTCAATTCAATCCCAAGTGTGACAAAAAAGCAAAACCAAACAAAACAGGCAGAGGAAGCAAATGCAGCTAAGTGCTGACACTCCCTGGATCCGAGGGAGGGTGAGGCTGGAAGGTACAGCCATCTCTCGGTGGGGATACTTGATGTTTAAAA
>PVIR01041189.1:0-12904 GCA_004026965.1 Petromus typicus
AAGAAGAACCCTTACACAAAAATGGAGAATTTGTTCGAACTCTAAAAAAAATTGTTTAGAATATAACAAAACAAAACTGCTCTGAATTTGTCAATAAATAAAATTTTTCAAAAAATAATTTTAGGTCTGGGGATTTAGTTCAGTGGATCTAGTGCCTGCCTTGCCCTCAAGTTCAATCCCAGTAAACACATATAACAATGCCGGGCATGGAGACTCACGCCCAGCAACAATCAGTACCACATACCACAATGCTGGGCATAGTGACTCACGCCCACCAGCAATCAGTACCACATACCACAATGCCGGGCATAGTGGCTCATGTCTGTAATCCCAGAACTCGGGAGGCAGAGGCAGGAGGATTGCTGAGTTTGAGCTCGGGTTCAGGACCAGCCTAAACTACAAAGTGAGACTCTGTCTCAAAAAACAAAACAAAAACGAAAAAAGAAAACAATTTTAATCTATTAGCAAAGGCCATTAAAACTTGCAATTGGAATTTCTAAACACATATGCAATATTAAGTTTATATAATGGGCTGGAAATAATAAAGTAATCTTTACTATTGCAAACTTCCTTTGGTCTTTAAGGAGTCTGTTAATAACTTAAATTGGGAAGAACTAATTAAAAATTAAAATAATAGGAGCTTAGGGCCTAGCTTAATGGTACAGCCTTGCCTAGCAAGCATGAGGCCCTGGGATTGATCCCCAGCACTCTAAATTAAAATAAATATCATAAATTAAAACTAGACCAATGAATGATGTAAAAATCAATTCTCCCCACATGAAGAAAATACAGACACATGCTATAATATGGATGAATCATGAAGATGTTATGTTAAGTGAACTAAACCAGACACAAGAGGTCAAACATTTATACTGTGTGACCTCACTTTCAGATGGTTAAACTCACAGAGGGGCAATGAGGAGAAAAGGGCACAGAGCTCAACGGGGGGACAACTGGGGACAGTGACGATGGCTGCTCATACACTAAACGTACTTAGTCATAGACTATGTATTTAAAAAGCATTAAAATGGAAAATTTTATGAACATTTTACTATAATTTCAGTAAATCAATTTTACCTTTACCTTCTTTTCTGCTGTTATCTTCTGCCTTATTCAAACGTAATTCCTGCATTGTTACATCTTCACAAAAATCCTTTGGGATATGAAAAGAGAGAGACTAAATAAGCTTTTAATTTATTACTTTGCAAATTCCACTTATCAGAAGAAAATGCTATGCAGCACGGAGCCCACTGCCCACCCTGGAGCCACGGAAATGGGCACCAGGATCCAAGACGCAGTGAACTGCAAGAATTAGGAACTTACGGTGATGAAGAAATTATGGTGGCGGCGGCCAGCAAGACAAGTCAGGACCAACCGTCGGAGGGCCTGTCCGTTTCTAGGGGCTAACACAGTTCAACTTACTGCACGGCTTCATGGTGCACGGGGCAAGCTTCAGCCCTCCAGTCTGAACCAACCTCCTCGACACTAGTGCGCCTTTACACAGCACAGGCCCAGCTGGGGAGGGGCAGCGGGCCTGAGGGGACAGTGCTTGGGCTGCCCTTGCTATTTCTAGCACTGGACCTGAAAAGAGAAACTTCCACAGCTTGTATATTTCAGCGTAACAGAAAGGCAGTAACGTGGCAGACGACTCAGGATGAGGGAGCTGCACCCCTCGTCCTACACAGTGGCCGGAAGCCCTGAGGGAAGCACTGATCCTGGACTGGCACCAGACGACCTCGCAGATGAAGGGCAATCTCATACCCCAGAAAAACCCACAGTCACACATACAGATCACACCCTTCTACTAAAACTTATTGACCACCTATAAGTCAAAATGCAGAGTGCTGTTCATCTAAACAGGACGCGGTTTTAGCAGCCAAACCATAAATCATATAGTGAAGTAATTGGACACACAGCACAGTCAGGTGTATGAATCGGGAAAGTTTCGTGAACAAATGGTGCTTAGAAGAGACTTACAGCCCCTCCTCAAAAACAACTCAGAAAAAAAAATATTGCAGAAGAACATACTAAAAAAAAAAAGGCTGTCTTTGTAAGTTCAGTTGTTAAAGTAAAAAAAATTCAATCACAGCAGAAAAGAGGAGGAAGATGATGTCTTCATCAGATCGGAAGTGCGTCCAGCACAGCCCGAAAGGAGACTCTTCCACCTTCTCAACAAGCTAATGAGAATCTGTCTGTGAAGGCTGCATCCGAGGCTCAAGCATCTCTACAAATACAACCAACCAGGCCACGGTCCCACGGAAAGAGGCACTTTCAATGGCTTCCAGAACTCAAACATTTTAAGAAGTGTTTGCCAGAGGAAGTGGTCCAGGGGCAAAGCAGAAGCCCCGGAGTCAGTGTCCCTATTAAAGAGAACAGAAGTAGATTAATGCAGAAAAAGGAAGCCAGCAGAGGCAGCTGTCCTGACTGCAGACTGACCCTGCAGCAGCAGACAGGGCAGATCAGTCCCACGGGGGCGAGTGAACTGCCCACAGCACAGAGACCAGAACAGCCTGAGGGCACAGCATGCAGCAGCCTGTATGGCAAAGTGCAGATGAGTGCGAGTACCATGATCCTGTCTCACGTTTGTTCATCCAAACGGTAAACATGATGCAAAGTGTACTAAGCCAGTGTTCGCTCACACCAGAAGAATTCCAGCACTGTCTCCAAAACTAGCAGGGACAACACAAGCCTCGCTTTGTATTAGTTAGCTCTGTATAAGAAAGTGAACATCTGGTCACCCAAACACTGTAAACATCCAGTGTACATGGCCAGACCACACATCTCATCACCCACCACGCTGTGCCACCAAGACATGCCCTTGACATGGACTCGGCCTCAGTCCAGTCTGTGGGCTTATCACGAAGTGGTTTTTACATGGGCTGTTTTATTGCTTTGTTTTTAGTATGTGTGATGGCTTGTGTCTAGATGGCCCCTACAACCTCGCGTGGCCACGGGGGGGGCTTTTCAGAGGTGGCAGGATCTAGAGTGTGTGACACTGCGATCAAGGGTGTGTGATGACTGATTTAGTCTGTTGACTGGTTTGGCCTGGTCTGGACGGGCAGAATGAGAAGGGCAGGTGACCTCGAAGAATGTAAGGGACAGAAAGAAGGCCGCTGCCATCCCTTGCTGCCGCTGCCTTGCTGCCTTCTGCCTCCCACGGGCACTTTCTCCTCCGTGATGCCCTTCTGCCATGCTTCCCTGCCCCAGAGCCAGGCGACTGTGGACTGAAACCTCTACAAACTGTGAGCCAAATAAACCTTCCCTCCTTTAACTGTGGGTGCTACATATTTTGTCTCAGGAACAAGAAAAGTAACATGATAGAATGAGAAGATGGCTCAAAGGAATAACTAGATGTCATTAAACCCTCTGAGGTGTGCTTCCCCCATGCTGTGTGAGTACAGCATTCATAGGAATGTCACTGGGAATGATGGCGCCGCAGCTCAGGGCTGCACCGCTGCAGCGAGGCACAATCACTCTCCCGCTTGGTGCTGCTTTCTACTGCATAAACACAAGTGGCCAGAAGTACTGGGGCAGCTTACAGGAGCCATTTCAAATTCTGTTTTTATTTTTAAATGAGTTTAGTTTCAAAATAATGATAATACAGGCATCTCAGTTTGGGTTCCACTTTGGTAAAACTGGCTTTAGGTCCTGTTCCTTCTGTGAAATGATGAGGTGGATGTGCTGAGTGAAAACAGTTGGAATGACAAGTGGACGAAACACGAACAAGTCCTCAAAATGCTTTCAGGTACGACTGACATACCCTTTCTAAATCTGGGGCAGAACTACATTATCGAAAAATAACACCAATCTTTTGCCAGGTGTGGTATCACACATCCATCATCTTGGGAGGCTGAAGCAGGAGGATCACTGTGAGTTCAAGGACAGCCTGAACTACAGAGTAAGACCCTGTCTCAAGAAACCAAAACAGAGTGGGCTGCAGAGGTAGCTCAGTGATGCCACGCCTGCCCAGCAAGCGCAAGGCCCTGAGTTTGATTCCAGTACCCGGGAAAAAAAAAACACAAAAGGAGAAAAAGAAAAAAAGCTTTACAGATTATATATATGAGACACCAAAAAACAGAATTTAAACTCACAAGATTATAAATATACACATATATTTCCACATTCTGAAAAATAACATTCTGAGAAATAACTCCACAGAAAATATAGTTACTACTGAAGATTTTTTTGGAATCTAAAAGCTAGATTTCAGTAGTATATTTTAAATGGCAGAGCTATATAATTATAGATCACAGGAGTAAACTGCAAAACAGAATGAAACTTTTGGTCTACTGTATTAATTATGGAGTTTTCGGAGTGGTTTTTAAAACTGTTAAGGCAAGAATGTCACCTGCTCTAGAACTAAATAGCAGCTGATTTTTTAAGTGGCACTTTCCAGCTCTGTGAGGACTGTGGTCTGGGAAGGCGGGACTGGCTGTGCCATCTACTTCATTCCCTGCACTACACACCATGTGTGTGGACAGTGAAGCTACTCAAGTGTGTGTTCAATGAGTGATACACTGTCAGACAAGAAAAAATGAGTAAACAAACGAGCTGGCCACGCAGCGTGAGATTCAAACGTGACTCCTGATTTGCCAGTGGCAGCAAAACAAAGCACTGAATGCGGCAGCTGCTTCAGCCCCATGGGGAAACCCAACTCGTGGTGAGAGTGGAGAAGGACTGTCAGGGAAGATGAAACCTCCACACCTCACGAACCGAGCACAGCCCTCTGATCACTGAGCTCCGGCGCAGTCTGAGCAACACCCTCCAGGAGAGGCACCCACCAGCAAACAGCTTTCTGTTAAAGTGTGAGACCCACACTTCGTCTCCATGCCGCTCAGGGCTAAGACATGTGACCTGTAATGTACTAGATCCACTCATTGGTGCTCTTTGCCTTTTCTTTTTTTCTTCTGAATTAGAAAAGGGAAAGCAAAAGGAAAGGAAACTGTTCAAGATTATCTGCTGATGACAGACGTTGATTTTCTAAAACACAGGAAAAATAATACCTTAGTTATGTTTAATGTCTCAAACACGATGCAAGTCACGATCACAGTATAAACATTTTGTATTTGATCTCTAAAAACAAGACGCTACTAATCAAATGTAATTTAAGAATACACTGCTTGATAATACAACTTTACCATAATTAACACACTAAGAATTCTTTTGCTTACACTTTCAGATGGAGCGGGATTTTCTAACACAGGCTGGTGACAATTTCTAGGAGAATGTAAGTCTGATGAACCTAGCAAAGCAAAGAAATCAATATGAGTGTTTTTAAATCAGTACCTTACCTTTAGAAACTATATGAGCGTGTTTCAAGAACTACACCTCTGTATTACTTTAAATCCCATTGTAAGACACTTTAGATGGCAAGAAATTAAGTACACCGTATTTAAACATATCCCAGTGAAGGTTTCTGAAATTAGTATTTTGAAAAAAATAAGTATGGCCAGTGAAGGAAGAGAAGTATAAAATGTTTAAAAATATATCAGGTCACAAGCCATAAAGAGGTGGCAATGCCTGTAGTCAGGAGGACTGCCATCAGTTTGACGCCTATCTGCACTAGGTAGTGAGTTCAAGGCCAACCTGAGCTGCAGTGAAATCTGGTCTCAAAAAAATCAAAATAAAATACATATATAGTCAACTTGCTATTGGATACAGACAAACTGTGGAGTTTATAAGAAAAACAGTATGTATATGATACAAACATCTAATTTAACAGCAGATATAGTATATTCTCTCTGCTGTACCTCCAAAACAACAGCATTCTAAAATCTTTTTGCTGTTTTTGCACATACACTCATTATTTTGATCCTTACATTAACCAGTACAACTTACAGTAAAGTGGGTTATAGGTACATTATCTTCATTTCATTGAGCTCCAGCAGAGATAAGGGAATTGGAATATAGAACCCACCAAATGACTTAAGTTGCTCTTTTCTGCTCTCTAAACTGTATCTCCAAAGGCTGCATCCGAAAAGGCAGAGAGCACTTGGCAAAAAATGTGACCAGGGAAAATTTACCATGTTATACAAGTTAAGCGCACCCATCATTGATGTGAACAAGTCCAACGAGCAAAAAAACACACAAAGCTCCAAAGAAAGGTTACTTTCATTCATTCAGTCCATTCAAACAGAATCACTTTCAAACACCTGTCTAAGCTGGACTCGTATCTTACATTTATTTGGGAAGTTAAACATTAAAAACGTTCTCACTTGAAAGGAAAATAAAGACCAAAGATTTACAAAAATAAAAACTGGCTAGAAAGCTACAGTGTAAAACCACATACCAGGTAAGGTTCCCCTGACGGTAGTCCCCATGCGAACTGGAAGACTTTTGTTTGCAGGCAACGCTGGAGGTACAGAAGGCAACTCATCCTTTGGCAAAGCCGCGTTATTTCCCTGATTTGGAGACGCGATCTCACGAAGTCTCCTCGCGGGCCTTTTAAGATTTTTCTTTTCTGCGCTCACCTCAGAGCCTTTCATGGTGTAACAACAATCCCACGGTTTTGAGTAGAACTTTCTTCTGAGTCCCTAAGACTTCAGAATAAAATGTTCATCTCTTCGAGGACCAAGAGAGGAGAAAAAGCAGGAAGAGAGAAACGGGGAAAAGTAAGTGAATTCCAAGTAATTATGAAACATGCAGCCGTTAACATAAAATCTAAAAAGAATATCTGCAAAGCTGTAATTATAATTTTGGTATTTAACCTGGGACTAGCAGGTGTCTAGCTCATATTTAGCCATTAGTCGCATTGAGTGCATCGGCCGCTGCAGCAATAGTGACAGCGCGCTTCTCCACGCAAAACCAACACAGGTGGGGCGAGGTTTAATTTTGTTGAGACGAAGTAGTCAACCGAGTAAAATCGAAATGCCGTTTTTACGTCACCCAAATCCAACTAGCTTTCTTCCCCTTCAGAGTGTTGTGCACGCCTCAAGATTCAACCGTTGGACACTCACATTCACTCGAGCATCTCCACTCCCAGGCAACCGCGCCGCAGCCGGTCTCTTCCCACAACAGCTTCAGCAGCCCACGGATCAACACCCACGTCCCCTAAGCCCGCCCATGAGGTGCAGCACGCATGCGTGCTAAGAAAGGCATCTGAACCATCCAACCAAAAAGCAAGTTCTCTCTGGCGCCCTTCCATCCCTCTCCGGGTGGAAACAAACCCCCGAAGTAAAAGGCCTAAGACCAACGTGATTTTTTTTTTTTTAAAGGCAGCGCACTACCCTAGAAGACTGAAACACTGGATAAAATTCGAGGGAGTCATGAGAACTACAGCGCTCCCAAACTAACTGGTATCACTACTTGTGTTTATCAGGGACTAATTACACGGCAAACCCTGAAGTCCGTTAGGAACGGGGGTTAAGTAAACTAGGTTTCCAACTAACTTCGACAGATTCGCCGCAGTATCGGAGAGGAAATCAGGAATAAGGACTTTTATCTAACCAGAAAACGACAGAATTTAATATCAGGGAATTTTAGAATTTGCTGATAATGCACTACTGGACTTTGCTCCTAGATCTGCCTGCATTGTAACGAATCGGTCTCACACGGTTTAAGCACTACCTGCCATCGCCTCTCCCACGTGTTTTCCACCACCTCGCTAAGTCGCCTGCCGTGACCCCGAGCGCCTGCATCCCCGACCGTCGTCGCAGCCCTCCGCCCTCGTCCGGACGCTAACGACGGTGACTGAGTATGGTCTCCCCTCTCTGCTCTCGCACCACTATTCCCGGGCGGGGGGAGGCGGCGGGGCCCAGAGCCGCGTGTCCCGGGGTGGGGGCTCGGAGGCTCGGCGGGCCTGCGAGGGCTGTGATCGAGGTCCGACCGCCTCCCACCGGGGCCACTGGGGCCGGGGGAGTCGGGACCGTGTGTGGGGCCAGTGAGAGGCCTGACGGGGAGCGGTGCACGTGTGACCTTGAGCTGAGAGGTGCTGCGTGAGACCCTCCGGAGGGAAGGGCGCTTTCTGCAGCCCGAGGCTCACAGTACCAGGCACACCCATCCCTGATCGGTTCGATTTCCAAGACAGCCTTCCCTTTACGCCTCATAGAGACTTAGAAATAGACTAGTCGATTAAAATGTCTTCTCTGTTTTGCATCTCAGATGTCTACTTTCATAGAAGTCTAAAGTTAAATGAAACCTTGAGAGGCCAGCTTTGGAGAACCTTGGAGAGAGAGAGAAAGTATATATGTCTTGACGAATTTCTGTAATTAATAGTCATCACTTACATTTTCACCTGTTAATAGTCTGTTAGGTGTAAAATCTTTATACTGTTTCTTCTGTATTTTTCTTCGGTATGTGATACTCAAGAGATTTAACAATGTCAAAATTGGAAGAGATCTTAGAGGTGACTTGACCCCTATAATTTTTAGATGAAGCTTTAACGTGAAAGAAAAAAAATGACCTTTAATCTCCCCTTTAATCTCTAAGGATTGAATATAAAAACTCTGAAATGATTTGGATAAGTAACCCATCTGTTTAATACCAGAGCTGCAATAAAAATTCAAGTAGTCTTGTTCTTATCTTCTTGTGCTCATAGGGTCATTTTTATGCCATGAAGCCATCCATTCAACTGAAAATGAAATGAAATAGCTGTCAAAAATGTGTTTTGCTCTGGTCAGCAATTACATGAGTTACAGTCATCACTGAATCAGATAACCTAAACCTAACTTCCTAATGATCTACACATGAATAAGGACTCGTGTGATAGAAACATTATATTAAGCAAGTTAGTAAAGATTGATTTAGACATTTACCTCTAAAATACATTAGCTGTGAAACAAAAAGCATGACTCAATGAGAGTTATTTTATTTGTGTTTTCCCTCCCCTTTTTCCATTCTCTACGTATATAGACAACACTTCTTTTTGCAATTTACAAGTAAGGTGCAGACATAATGAACTTTAACCCTCTTTTTTTTCTGCCTGAGTCTCCTTAAGGACATTCTGTTACCAATGTCAATAAGATTATCATACAAAAGATAACAGTCAGATAGGCCCTGATACCCCAGTGACCTTATAGTGATCTTTTTTTTAATGTCAAATCTTTGTATTTTGATTTAAGGTCCAGTCGGGTTCACAGTGTGTTTTTGAGGGTTTTTTAAGAGTAGGAAGTTTTACTGAGAGAAAGATAGCTCTGCACAAGAGACTCAGAAGGGTCCAAGACGTGGGTTGCCACCAGCACAGTATGTTGTTGTCATTACTCTTCAGTTTCTTGCTGTAGCTCAGTTTCTTTCTTTGTGACATTTAAAAAAAAAAAAAAAACAGCCAGGTTGTCTTTTAAATTATCCAACACTATGGGTTTTCTAGTTATTCCCACCTGATCAGAGTCCACTGCACCCTGAAATATCTAGTGATAGGACCCGTTGTAGGGTGCCTAGTTAAGGCAGTGACTATCCTGTCTTCCCATTCTCAGGGAATAGTTTTCTTTCTGTGATAAGTAATCCATTAAGCTGATGTCTGAATTCATGAATATACACTGTCCCCCAAAATATTACTGGTTTTTTATCATCAATTCATAGACGGTCTTTGCCTAAATCACAGTTTTTTTAAACATTCAAAAATGTCTGGAAATTGAGTGATTGAAATTCATCTAAAATAGTTTTCAGGGGACTTTGCTAGTTCTGTTGTCCGTAAGTAAATAGATTTCCTTCCTGAGAAAAAAATTAATATTAGGGAAGGAGCTAGATGCATTCCGGAAAGCTTAGTTAATAAATGTGGGAAAAAAAGTGTTTGGGGTTGCTGGAAAAAAAGTTCATCACATTTTGGCTATATTACATAACTGATATTCAAAATAATATTTCCACTGATAAAATATTTCCAGTAAGCTGTGATTGTGATGGGGAAAATACTGGCGTTTAAAACTTGACACCTTCATCAGGCTCCAGCTGTTCAGTTACTACCTGTGTAAAGTTTTTTTAACATTTCCAAACTATCCTTTCCAGAATTACTAGGAAAATCGTAAGTGTGCCATGCAAAATTACGTGAAGTATTTTTTCAGAAATAACACACTAATGAACCGTAAACCCAGAAAAGAAGAAAGAATTGGTTGGGGCTGAGACAGAGCTCAGTGACAGAGCCCTCGCCTGGCATACAGAGTGTACTGAGTTGCATCCCCAGCACCTCAGGGAAAAAGAAAAAATCTGATTTCATAATGCTTTTTGGAAGATGCTCTTTTGAAAGACAATTTAGCCAACAAAAATTTAAAGTTCATCAAAAAGTTTGAAAGCATGGAATCATATTCTAACACTCTCCTTTTTCAGGTAAGAAATCAAGCGCTTCTGGAAACACTGAACAGAAGTTGGACAACTACTTCTCAAGAACTCAGGAAATTCATGCGTCAGAAAAGGTTTGAGCTTGGCAGCCAATTCAGTCCGTGTTTACTCTTCAGTTTTATTATATAGGTATATGGTTTGGCATAAAAATAACTTTGTCCTGCTGTAATTTTTTCGAGACTTAAACCAGAGGTTCTATAATGCTCTTCTCCCTCTGTCTGCAGACTTCAGGGATATAACCAGAAGGTAACCCTGATTGGGTATTTGCCTCTACATCCACACAGTTGCTGTCATGTCTGGAAACTAGGGTCAAATGAAGGAACAGCCGCATTGCTGCTATCCTCACCCCCAGGTGTTTTGTGTGGCTGCTGGACTTGACCTAACTTTTGAATAAATAACTGCAAAATACCAGGCATGGTGTACACACCTGTAATCCCAGCACTGAGAAGGCTGAGGCAAGAGGGTCGCATGGAGTTTGAGGCCAGCGTGAATTACATAGCCAGATCCTGTCCCAAAAATAAATAAATTACTGCAAAAAGACCGATTCAGAAGACCTGAAAACTGTCAAATCTGAAAATTGCTCAGTCACCTCCAGTATTTTCTAGGAACTGTCTGTAATTCTGTATACCATGACTCTAATAATAGTGATTATAGAAGATAACTGGACATTTAGGCAGATTAAAGAAAAGTACTAGAGCTATGTAGTATTACATGCCTGTGACCCCAGCACTTGGGAGGGTGAGGCAGGAGGATCACCAGAAATTCCAGGCCAGTCTGGAATACATAGTTTAAGACTAGCCAAACTACACAGTGAGACCCTGTTTGAAAAACTGCTGTAAGCTCTTGAGTTCAAGTGCAGATCTAGGAAATACCTGAATAAATATTCAGATGATTCGAGAGAAAAAATAAATCATAAGGTTAACAGTGGCCTTTCAAAGGTAGAACTATTTTTAATTTTCTAACTCAGATACGAATTTTAAAAGAGGAGAGTATTTAAGGAATGTAATATCAAGAAAATGATTGTAAATAAAGGGATTTCTTAGTAATACTGCTGCAGCTGTCCTCAGCCCTTTCTGTGTCTTCCCAGTGCCGAGAGTCATCTGTGCCCACGGGTTGTATCAGGATTGAGACTGCAGTGTCCAGTCAGGAATTTTTGGGACATGAGAAGATTTCATACTTTCTGCCTCTAGCCTCTGGCTCAAAATATCCTATTATGAATTTTTATTTGAAGAGATACAAGCATAAAAATAGGAAAAGGGGAACTAGATTTGGGTCATTACAATTAGCCATTGTCTAAATTTCTAAGGTTTTAAGTAAGGAAATGAGATATGTTTTCTGTTTTGATGTGAACTGTAGAAAGTCCAGTTTGTCGGTACCCGAGGTAACAGGGATTAAACTAGTTCAGCAATTCAGAAAGCTCAGGTCCAGTAACTGACCTTTCCTACTCTCGGGAGGAAGCCTGCCGGCAGCTCCGTTCTTTAATACGTGTTTTATGGCTCACTTGGCCTTGCTGGCTGTGGTTGTCTCACTTGCTGCATTTTTTTTGCATGGGGACTCATTATGTCGCTCTGGCTGGACATACTCCTACCTCAGCCTATCGAGGACTAGGATTACAGGTATGGGCACTATACCCAGCTTGCACTTTTATTTCTGAAGTTCCAACAAAACAATGGTTTAGTTCAGTACTTAATTCCATGTATGGTATCTTAGCAGTTACAAGATATTTTCAGACTGCTGAGTGGGAATCCAGAGTAACTATTGTATGGAGCTCTTGTGAAATGCTGCATCTTGGTTTTTGATGGGAATTAGATTGTTCATTTTTTTCTCTTTTCATTAAACTATTTTGGAATTATAGTAGATTGGTAGGCAGTTGTAAATGAATAGAGAGCTTGCACCCTTCACCGAGTTTTGTACAAGGGCAGAATCTTACAAAACCACAGTAGTGTCACACCCAGAATGGAGGTGCTGCTGTAGTCACCACATAACACAGTTCCGTTATGAAAGTCTCTCGCAGTGCCTCTTTGTAACAGCACCCATCCATTGTCCTGCCACCTGTCCTTAATCCCTGGCAACCACTAATATGTTCTCCATCTTTGTGATTCTGCTAGTAGTTCAAGAATGTTACATAGATGGAATCATACACTGTGTAGCCTCCAGGATGTATACTAAGCATAATGCTCTGGCCTGTTGCTGTACTGGTATCTTATTCTTTATATTGTTCAGTAGTATTCCATGGAATTGATAAATGAGTTTAGCCATATCTGCACAGAGAACATCTGTGTTATTTCCAGTTTTGTACCACTGTGAATAAAGTTTTATAATAACCATTTTTTTTTTGAGACAGGGTCTCGCTTTGTAGTTCAGGCTGGCCCTGAGCTCAGCCTCCAACTCACATCACAGCAATCCTCCTGCCTCTGCCTCCCGAGTGCTGGGATTACAGGCGTGAGCCACCACGCCTGGCACTGTGCTTTGTGCTACTGGTTGCTGCTGGGGTGAGTCTCCACACCCAGTATTGTACGTGGTTATCGGGGGATGGAACCTGGGTCCTTGCGCTTGCAAGACAGGCACCGGAACCACTGAGCTAAATCCCCAGCCCTGTAATAACCAATTTTTGCATGAAGCTTTTTTTTTTTTT
>PVIR01041190.1:0-12892 GCA_004026965.1 Petromus typicus
GGTCCTTGCGCTTGCGAGACAGGCGCCGGAACCACTGAGCTAACTCCCCGGCCCTAGGCTGTTCATGTTTCTTACAACCTTGGATAATTCATATAGTTGGTAACTGGTGGGTAGTGAGAAGCAATCCTTCATAGACTTCCGCACCCTGCTGCAGCCCACACACTGCCTCAGCTTCTGCCAGTCCAGCCTCCCGAGGACCCACTTCACCAAACCAGGCTTCTCAGAGTCCTGGGCCCTCGCATATACATACAGCCACCTGCTGAGAGGTGCCAACTTGCCTGTGTACCCTGTACTCCACAGTCAGATGTGTGCTGGTTTCTTAGCGTTGTCCCAATAAAATATCACAAACAGAGGCTATAACCAATAGGATTTATTTATTTATTTATTTATTTATTTTTTGAGACAGGGTCTTGCTTTTGTGGTTCAGGCTGGCCCCGAGAGCTCAGCCTCAAACTCACATCACAGTCCTCCTGCCTCTGCCTCCCGAGTGCTGGGATTACAGGCGTGAGCCACCACGCCCGGCACTGTGGTATATAGTACTGGTTGCCGCTGGGTTGAGTCTCCACACCCAGTATTGTTATGTGGTTACCGGGGAATCGAACCCGGGCCCTTGCGCTTGCAAGACAGGCGCCGGAACCACTGAGCTAACTCCCCGGCCCCAATAGGATTTATTCTTACACAGCTATGGAAACCATGAATCTCCAATCAAGGAGTAGGCAAGGATATGCTCCCCCAGAGGTGAGTTCTTTCACCCTCTGGGTAATCTAGGACTCCCTTGACTGTGGCCACATTCCCCTAGTCTCTGCTGTTGTACTCTGCCTCCCCTGCGTGCCTTGTCTCTGTGTCCTAAGTCCCTTCTGTGATGAGGAGGGACTCTCCTCTGATAAGACATGAATGGAAGGTCATTAGTCAGCCAGACAAAGTAGCAAGAGACAGACATTGGCTTCAGTAGCCACTTAGGTTCACAGGTACCCCCCTGATATCTAGCTTGTCTTGCCTTTTCCAAAGCCTTGTCCATCTTCTTGGCCACCTACCCAGCTGGCCTCAGGCACAATTGCAAAGCCTGTGCACAACATTTTATAGACAGCTGAGCACCATGGCGCCAATACTCCAGGACACCCAGCCCCTTGTCTATGGCTTCTGTGATGGTCATGTGCTTTCTGCTTCCTGAATCTTGAATCTTGATGGATACATGTTGTTTCTTGGCTTTCAATGTGGACACCAGGGAAGATGGTCAGTCCAAAGAGAAGAAGCCCTGGATAGAGAGGTCCCATGGTTTGACCTGGGTCAGTTTCTCTGACCAGAGTGCAAACTGGTGACCTAGGATTTGTTTTTACATCCATGCAGGCATTCCTTGCCAGGCACTGCCATGGCAACAAGGAAGCTGCCTATTCCCCACATTTTCCGTAAGGAAAGTTTTTTACTGTTTATACCCAGCAAGGCCCATCCTCCAGCTGTTCTCTCATCTGAAGGTGCCTCTGCCACTAAAACACAGCGGAGAGTTTCTCTGACTACAAAGCCTAAGCTTTAAGAATTCACAGATCTTATTCCCAAGAGAAGTCAGCCTTCACGTGTGGTGTCTCATTTCCATGAGACAGCCATGTTGTGAGGAAGCCCATGCTAGCCAAGAGGGTCAGGACTACTTAGATTGTCCCTTAGAGCCTAACTAACAGTCGTATAAAGCCAACTGACTCAGCTGAGGCTGGTCACACAGGGACCAGCAAACCCTGCCCTAGTTCCTGGCCTGAGATGGTGGGAGAAAGTTAAATAATTTTAAGGTGCTGGTTTTTAGATGATTGGTCAAGTCACAATCAATAATTGGTGCTACCCTCTTCTGCCTCTCCCAGCATCTCTTGCTCCAGATTTTTTTTTTTTTTTTTAGGTTTATTTGAGACAGGGTCTTGCTTTGTGGTTCAGGCTGGCCCTGAGCTCAGCCTCCAACTCACATCACAGCAATCCTCCTGCCTCTGCCTCCCAAGTGCTGGGATAACAGACGTGAGCCACCACACCCGGCACTGTGGTATGTGGTACTGCTTGCTGCTGGGCGTGAGTCTCCACACCCAGTATGGTATGTGGTTACTGGGGATCCAACCCAGTTCCTTGCACTTGCAAGACAGGCACCGGAACCACTAAGCTAAATCCCTGGCCTCTTGCTCCAGATTTTGTCAGGGACACCAGGCAAGCTGCTCTGGCTCAACTCCTTACCTGGGGTCCAAGGGCATGGGTGGAAGACTGGGCTTCACCTGTAAGGAAAATGAAAGGGGGGAAGTTTCCCTAAACCTCTCCTGGAAGAAATTGGTGTGTGGCATCTCAGTGGTCAGTCATGAGGCCAACAGAGACCTGAGACATCAGCTGATCTTGTCCCTCTGATTCTGAGGGCAAAGAGGACAGGGACCCCATAGGGAGTCCGAGGTGAGTCCACAGCATAGTTCCTTGTGGCATGCTGTTAAGTCATGGAAGTCTTCTAGGATGATCACTTGCCAACTCTGCTTCCTGGAGAATTCCTAGCCCATCCTGCGCTCTGTTCTTCTGGGACACAAGAAGAGTGCAGAAGCTCCAGTAAGAAGAAGCCCCTGGGAACTCTTTGACTGTTGGTAATACAGGCTCCAGTCACCCGGGAACTCCACTACCCACTGGGATTGTGTAATGTTGCACCAGCTGGCACTTCAGCCCTTGTGCCCAGACTTCTGCCTTAGGCTCAGCCCGTCCTCAAGGGCTCTGGAAGGGTGATCATGGGTTCTTGCCTTCTCTTCACACATGACGTCTCTACTTGCCACCTAGCCCATCCACAGATGGCTTCTGGCCTCTGACCTCTGACCTCTCTCTGCCCTGTAGCCCTTCTCTGGTTTCTGCTGATCACTGACTGCTTTTTTGATTGCTGATCCTTGTCCTTCCTTGACTCTTCCTGCAGTCTCATCACTGACCACCATGCTCTGGCACCTCTGCTACAGGAGATACATCCACTGTCACCTCTGGGTGAGGATATCACCACTTGCACAAGCTAGAATTTGATGACCAAGCATGGGTTCTCATCATTGTAGGGAATATGTCAAATGACCTCTGGGGGCTACTCCCTGCTTCCAGGATGGAAAGTAGCAGCCCCATGGCTTCAGCCTTATAAACTTGCTTGGCTGTAGGTCTTTCCTTTCAGTCTTTTCCCCTTCTCTTTCTCTTTATCCTAGAGGTTCCTGGAAAAGATTTCCTGTTTGCCTGTTCTGCAGATCCACATCTTTCCACCTTCCTGCCATGTCTGGCCCACGCTGACATCCACACGATGCCACAGCACAAGCCAGTCCCACTTCCAGTAGCCTGCCTACCTTCCCACTCTCCCAGGCATACAAAGACCCTTCCTCTAAAGTCAAGCCAAGCTTCCAGCAGGACACTCCCAACCTACTAGGCAGGTCCAGGCGGCCATCTTCTGCTTGGCCCATAAGAGTGACCTCCATCCTAAACCTTAGGGATTCAGTACCAGTTGTATGGGACCAAAGACTGCTGGAGAGCTTCCCAGGCAGGAAAGGGGCAGGTTGCATTATTCTCCACTGTGTGCCTGAAAACAAGGAGAGCAATGACCATCAGGTACCGAGACTTCAGGAGCAAAGGCAATGTGTCCCATGATATGTTGTCACAGTGAACCCCTGGGAAGAAGTCCCCAATCCCTGTGGGGCCAGGAAGGGAGCTTGACAAGGTGGGATAGAAGCACCTGTAAAAGCCAAGTTCACAGCAGCAGCACAGGTTATGTCTGTTGAATGAATGTATTATGAAAATAGTGGATAAACTCGTGCTTAGAGCTAGAAAGAGGAGGTCGCTTAGTTTTTCTATGTGGACGGCGCTCTCTTGGTTCAGATTCAAGGGGGAACGAGGGCCTCCTTCCTGCAGCCATACAGATTGTTCCTGGCCCTTCTCGAATCATCTGGAAGTTAATCCTTTGGAAAACAAATATTTCAGACATCTCAACAACACAGGCCCTCCAAGTGGGAGCTTGAGCAGATGGGCCAGAAGCTTGGAAACGATCCCGCACGCCCAGATGCTTAAGCCCCCCAAACCTCCTCAGCAACGTCCATGGGGGACGCAGACTGCGGCCAGGAAAGTGTCAGAGCCGCCAGCCACCTGCCTGGGCCCCCGCTCCTGGCCCTGTCCATCCTCATTGGCAGCTCCTGCATGGACAGGACATTCCTGAAGGCTGAGCCGTGCACTGGGGGCTGGAGTTGGAACAGGCCAAGGAAGGCCCACTGACACCCCGGGGTCACACAGTTCCTCTCCTCCCTCCCAGTCCCTTATCATCTCCAAGCCTGTTTGGATCAGAACTAGTGGCCACTGTCCTGTTTCCTTTCTTGCAGCTATGCCATCGGATAGCTATCCTAACCCCCGAGGATCCTCTCTGCCCTCTGTGTAGGCCACTCGGGACAGCAGATTGCACTGGAATCTTGGTGTGCTCATTGTCTCTTGCCTGGGTTTGGGCTCTACTTGGCCCCTGACCTTCCCAGTGTACCAGACCTCTCTTCTACCCAGACCAGAAACTCCTGAAGGATATCAGGCACCTCCTTTGGACTCTCTGGTCCCTAGATCTCAAAGCTGGAACTCCACAGCTGCGGGCCGAGAGTCTTACCAGCCAGGATGGGGGTCAGGCTACTAGCTGAAGAAGACTCGAACACCTGGGTGGCAAGAAAGGGGCCAAAGGTGTGGAGGGGAAGGTTGGTTCTCCAAAGTGACCAGGAAGGACTGGTCTTTGTGAATGTGTTCTCCAGCTGCTCTGGATGTAGAACCTGGGCCATGAATTGGGACAGGAAGTGATCTACTACTTCTAGTTGTGCCCAAGAATCTCCAGAAGGGACCCTCAACTCATCATGGTGGGGAAGGATGAGATTTCCAGGGGCTTCAGATCACAGAGACACAAGATGATGAAAGAGCCCAGGCTGGAGAACTCTTCCTCACACTAAGTCTATCTCCAGTGCTGGCTTAGAGACATACCCTGGCGGTGGCACTCTGTCATCTAGGGGGTGAACAGAGAGGAACAGGACTGCACTGGGTTCAGATGGGGAGGAGGATGCCAAGACTAAGCAGAGAGAATCCTTTCCTGCCCATGTGCAAGGCTGGGGAGGAAGACCCCCAGGGAGGTGACTATTCTAGCAGTCCTGTGGTCTGGGAATGGAGTGAGCTTCCAGGAGGTCGCCTCTCTACCACGGGCCTTGGACTTGACCCTAGCGGAAACTCTGTGCCACCAACAGGGGCAGACATAAGAAGGGGACAAAGAAGGGGGGGAAGGAAAGATGCTGAGGAGGTTCTGGGAAAGAGGGGCTTATCGCGTGCAGAGCCGACAGTGTCTGACTTGAGGAACATCCAGGCCTGTCCTCTGTCTCACCCCTCACACTACATATTTCCAGAAAGAAATCATTTCCAATTCCAAAGGGCTCCATGGAGGCGGATTTTTCCATCTGGGCTCCACTGATGAGCTCTTTTGGAGGAAACTTCTATGTTAACTCACTTCCCTCATCCGCGCCTCATGTGGGGACCGCAAAGGGAGGCAGAGATCTTGGTGCCTGGGAATCGCCTGGGTATGTTCTTGGACCTCGCAGGCAGCTCGTAGCTCCCGGCCTTTCCCAAGCGGGTCCCCACCTGGCCAGTGGTATGACTGAATCAGGGGTCTGGATCCCCAGAGCCACTGGGATCCGGGTAGATGGGCCACTTTCTGCACGTGCAGTCCAGCTCAGCGGCCCCCCACCACCCTTTCTCTTGGGTCCCCTCACATCCGGCCCAGGCAAAGCCATTTCCCACACTGTGGCTTCCAACTGCTCCATCCAGACCCCATTTTCCTCTGTCCCCTGGCTGAGGAGCTGGCTTCCTGTTTCCCACTGTGGCTCTGCCTGCTTGGTCCCCAGATCTGAGCCTTGCCCCCAGGGCTCTGAGAGGATGTACCCCTTATCTATGACCTGCTCTTCTCTTAGCCAGCATTTCTGACCCCCCACTTTTTCCTTGTAGCTGAGATCTCCCTGCCTCTCTTCCTGGCACTCCCAAGCTCCTGATGGTCTGTGAATGTCCTTGTTTCCTTCCTGTTTCCTTGCTGTAGTCCTCTTCCTTACAGTGACATTTCTTGGGAAAGGTGACTATTACAGCCTGACTTGTGCCCCCCAAAAGAACCCTAATAAATTAGAACCTCAAACCCCAGGACTTTAGAATGTGTCCATACTTTGAGATGCTGGTGTTTATAGAAATCATTAGATTAAAATAAGGCCCTAATCCACATGACTGATATCCTTATAAGAAGTGACCAGAACATAGGCACACAGGGATGACCACATGAGGACACAGGGAGGGGACACCAGCTGTGAGCCATGGAGAGAGGCCTCAGGAGGGATCAGGCCTGTTGTTGGCCTTCCAGCCTCCAGGGTGTAAAGGAATGAATTGCTATTGTTGAAGCAGTCGTGACGCTGTTTTATACCATCCCAAGCTGATTAAAATGCTGGTGGTCCTGCTCTGTCACAGTTTACACCACCTCTAGCCTGCCCTGCTTTCCTAGCGCATCACCACCTACTCTTCCCATCAGACGGAAAATACCTCTTTCTAAGACAGTCCTCTTTGGAGGCACACCTATCTCCGAAGGACTCTCCCTGAGCCTTGCTTAGAGGTGACAGAGTGTGTCCCTTGGCCTCTTACAGGCCTCCCTGCTCTGGTGCTTCGTGAGGCCCAGGCCTGACCCCTGAGCTCTTGGCCCCTCTGGACGTGGCTGGACGAAGTCCTCAGAACCTCAGGCCCTTGGGTTAGGTGAGGACCCCGAGGCCCAAGCAGGGAGGCTGCCGCCTCTCCAGACCTTCGGGAATGGTAACATTCTGCCTTTCCATGCGGTAGCCCCTGTTAGGTTAGCAACAATGGGGTATAGGACAGGGACTGGTGTGTCAGCCGGTGGGATGTGGGTGCCCCTCAGTTCTCTCCTGAAAATCCCGGAAGGCACCATTATTGAGTCATGTCAGCCCACGGCTGGGATCAGCTCTGTCTGCTCCAAGGGCCACCCGGCCCTCTACAGCCAGCTCCTCGTGGCTCTAGGAGGAGTTCCTTCCCTCTGGCCTCAGTTTCCATGCCTGCACAGACAACCACAGAGGCACTTGGGGTCTGGATATAACATCTGGACACACATGAGCGTATTACTCTGAGGCTCTTAGGGGCTCTGCTGCCAGTGCCCCTTGGTTGTAGTAAACCTGGGGTCTCCAGGTATGGAGCAGTCTGTGCCCTGGGCCCAGTGCCTCTCCAACTATCCATTTCTTCAAGCCGGAGCTAGATGGGTGAGCCTGGAGAACAAGCTATGGGAGGTGTGGGGCCTTGCTTCCCCATCCCTTTGGAGGATGGTTTGGGAGCTGGGTAGCGTCTCATACTGGAAGCAACTGCTTTTTTAAGAGGCTCTTCCCCTCTCTCTGTCTCTCCCATCAGGTCTCAGTGGCACTTTTTATACCAAAGGGGGGATCTCAGGCCGTGGGACCCCTTGACCAATCTAGTCAGTGCCTGAGCCATCTGAAACACTCCAGGAGGACCTCCTTCCAAACCTAGACCAGCTCTGCTTGGCTGGAGGACCCCAGGCTGCTCATTCAGCTCTGTGCCTGACCCTGCTCAGGCCCCAAGCCCCCTTCTCCACGTGCCTCCTGGAACAGAGTGGCCCCTTCCCACGAGGAGAGCTGGGTCCTCAGGAGTGACCCCGGCCTCTCAGCTCTGCTCTCGTGACATCCCCTCCCCGGTTTCTTTCCTGCGGGACTTCCTTTGGGTTTATTGTTTTAAGTTGGTGGTTGGGCCAACAGCCAGCTTAAATTTCACCCCTTTTCACTGCCTGTTATCCGCCCCCCACCCTTCTTCCCCATCTTTTTTCTGCCCTGGACCCAGGGCTGGGTAGTGGAGTTAAAGCTGGGGACAGGGGATTTGGTGACTGGGCAAAGGACCTTAAAAAAATGAGCAGAGAAAATAATAAATCTCTCTTTTTCTCCCTTTCTTTCCCTTCCTCAACTGACCCCTCCTTCCCCTCCTGTCATAAAACAAGGAATTTATTTTTCACATTGTACTCAGAGTTACAAACATCCACTCCGGTCTTCCTGCTGAGCTGGGCTGGCCGGCTGAGTTCTTGGGTTTATTTTGGGGGTGGGCAGCGGGGAGCAGGGGGCTGGAGGGGGCAGGGAGTGTTTGTTTTCTATTGCTTTTGCAAAAAAGGAGGGAGTGAGGGCCTTGTGGAGGCGGTGCGGTGCTGAGCCTCCCCCTCCCCACTCCGCGGAAGGCAGAGAGGAAGGTTCAGAGCCAGAGGGCCAGGCTCTCCCTCTTTACTTCCCTCTTCCCTTCTAGGGCTGAGGTTAAATAGGGGGCAACAGGGGCCTGCGACCCTTGCCCTCTGACATCTTTGAACTCAGAGTCTTTGATGTCTTAGCATCACTCCCCAAAGCTAGGGAGCAGGGCTGGGCTTGGAGGGAGTTTGACCCTCTAGAATTACCCCCTTGAGGAGCAGCAACCAAGCCAAGGGTGCCCACCTTACTGGCCTGGAACTCAGGCTGCCTCTTCCTCTTGCCGCATCTGCCCATTCAGTCATCCATCCTCCTTCCACCTCCTCTTTATACGTTGCAGAGGGTTGAGGCCTTCCACGGGGAGATTTAGGCCAGGAGGGAACAAACGCTGTCTCTCTCTACCTCAGTTTCTGTCCTGCCTGTTCCTGGAGACCCGTAAGGCTCAGTGCTGGTGGCAGACCTGCTGGGCATGCAGGGTCATGTACGGGGTGCATGGCTCCCTTGGCTTTCTCTGCCCTGTCCAAATCCAAGTTGCCTTCCCAGCCCTGGCCATTCTGAGGCACAGGTCTTACCTCTGGGAGCCTCCTAGGCCCATGCTAAGGGAACACAGATGGTCCAGCATCCTGGGACCGCCCTTGCTGACAAATACATTCCTATTTTCATCTTCAGACTTCCCCAGAGGGTCCTGCTGTGCCCTCCCCAGGCTCCAGCAGGGTTTGGGGTCCCTCAGGAGCAGGAGAACTGGCCTGTGTGATGAGGCAGGTAGTCACCCTTTGCCTCTCTATGAGTCTGGGTATGGGTCTGTATACGGGTCAGGACACAGTCCCATCCTGCCTACTTGGTGGGCCTGATGGCTGCTCAGGGGTGAGGCAGTTTAGGAGTGGGCTAGAAGAGGATAGCTCCATGAGAAATAAGAAGTGAGATCTATATGATCCCTCATGTGTTCATTCTTGTCTCTCTTTTTCTCCCAGCTCTCCTCTGGCTGGCTGCCGCCTCGAATCCTACTCCGGCCAGAGTATTCCAGGGATTCCAATCCATCTAAGCACCTGTGCTAGCCTGGGTGGGCCGGGGTCCTAGCTCTGCAGGCTTCCCTGAGCACAGAAATTGGGCTGGGTCATTCCCCTGGGCAGCCATGGGGCCTGGTGGGTAAGCAGAAGCTGAGGGATAGGGCTGGCAGGCCTGGGGACACCAACAAGGCCTCTTCCCTACCCCCGCCCACAAGTTCAGCATCTGCCAGGTTTCTGAGGGCATTATCATTAATATATTATTACAGCATGCAGAACCAGCACAGAGCTTGTGAGTGATTTATTTAGCATGTGGCCTCATTGATTAGGGCCAACTTTCCATGGTAGCGGGCCAGGCAGCACCTCGGTCTCCAAGAATCTGCAGTGTAGGGGGGTGGTTGCCTGCTGAGTGCCTCTGAGATGCTACCCCTCCCAACCCTGCCAAAGGCTCCCCTTGTGAGGAGCGGGTGGCCTTTACACTGGGAGGGAAGCCTGAAGAGAATTCAAGCATCTACCAAGCCTTCCACTGAGCCGTGTGCCTGCTGGTGGTAGCAGGCTGGTAATGAGTGAGCTGGGCCGGGCCCTGGCATGGATGGATGAACCCTACTGCCAGCTCAGTCCTTCCAGTGGGACAATAGGCTGGGGGCCTGTGAAGACTGAGGGGCCATCCTGGAAAGGTGGGTGGGCTCTGGACTTGTGTTCTGAGGGTGAGGATACTTGGCTCAGGCTACAGCACTCCAGGGACTCAGGATAGCTGTTTCTCTGAGCCCATCCAGTGACCCCCATCATTCTTAAGTGGTACCAGGGCAGGGAGTCTGGGTGCTCCACCTGGAGACATCCGATCTTCAGGCCAATTCCTCTGGGACTCCTGTGGCACAGGTCCTGAGAGTGGCCACCTCTCTGCCCACCCACACTCCCCTGGGCAATTGGGGTTCTCCTATTGTCACCCCTAGCGTGGTTAAAAGAGTGATGGGCAAGGAAAAGGATCCAGGCAGAGGGGACGGGCCTCACTCGCAGGGGTTTCCCAAGGGCCATGGGCACCCTGCTCCCTGACTCATTGCAAAGACAGGCATTTGCTCAGGATAAGGCTAATTCCTGGAGTCTCTTTGATCACCGATCCCAGAACCAAGGTGGCCTGGCCTGCTCCAGTCACCAATCCCTTTAGGACAAAGTGGTAGCACAGGTACCTGGCTCCCAATTCAGAGCCTGAGGCCACTGTAGAGGCTGGGAGTCAGGAACAGAGTTGGAGAAGAGTGGGTGTGCATTACTGGTGGCATGGAGGGCCCCACCCTGGTGTATGGGCAGTGGTTACACAGGGAGGGAAATTTCAGCAACACGGGCAGACACCCAGGAGCTGAGAGGCCCAGGAAGCTAGACTTCCCACAGACTTGGAAAGATCTCCCGGTGAGTATCCCTCATGTGGAGCAGCTCAAACTGATGAGTCTAGACCTTACCTCCTCCCTTACTGCTTCTCAAAAAGCTTAACCCTAAAAACTTTCTAAGGCCTCTGGTCCTCTATCCAGGCACCAGTCACAGGGGCATGAGGGGTCTGTCCTGCCTTCAGGTTTATGTCACCACCAGGTCCCAGGATTGGATCTGATGGGAGTGGCCTCAAAAAGGGATCATATTACCCAGCACCTTTCTTTCTAGCCAAGAAAGCAGCTGGGCTCCAGCCCCAAAATGCTGTCATTTCTTCTCTCCCTTCATATGACTAATAAAGGGACTGTAAACCTTGTACGTGTACAAAGTGCACACTGCAAAGGGCTCCTGGTAATAATGACATTTGTAGCATTGCCTCTTGGCCAGGTATGTTCCAAGAGACATTCTACGAGATGTGCTGCCTCAGACACTCCCAGCATCTGGCCCACTCAGAGATGGAGGAGCAGGCTCAGTGTATACTCAGCATGAGCATCATCCTCCCCAAGAGCTTGGGGGGGGGAGACGTGAGAAGTCTCCCTATGGTCAACTTCTTCTTCCCTCCCTTTCTCAGGCCTTTACTCTTTCTAGCATGTGGCTCTGTTGCTAACCTCCTGAGCGGAAGCATGCCTCGGGGTAAGGGCACTGTGGTTCTCCCCTATTTTCCTCTACGGTACCAATAAGCCCAGGAGATCAGTTTTCCTATCTGTCAGGTGTCTGGCTTGCAAGGACCAAACAAAGCTGGTTATTTTACCCCTTGCTCCTTTGTTACATGTCCTGAAGGTGCATGCCGTGATGACCTGTACCACTGCTATAAACTGCCAGGCCAGGGAAAAGAACTGTCAATCCCAGGGCTGTGGATGGCCTGGGAGGTGGGAGGCCTCAAGTGGGTTGTGAGCCATGGCCATCTCCTCCCTAAAGTCCCACTGGAAAGCTTTGGAGATTTAGCTCCTATTTTCCCCTCTGCCCGACATGCTCTGTCTCAGTGCGGTGGCTGAGGAAAGACACCTGTCACCTTTTAAGGTTAATTTCCTATTAAGATTCTTCTGTTTGGAGAATGCTCAATGGGATGTGCTATTGACTAATCCCACCTTGCACAGCTGACAGGCTCTGGCTGTGCTTGGTTAGAACGACAGGTAGAAGTGACCCGGCTGGGGCTGCACCCATGCAGAGTTTCATGCAGCGCTCGTATCCTGGTGTGTTGAGAAAGGGGCAGGAGGCCTCCAGAGTGTCCAGTTTCCTGTTTGAACAGAATAGAATGTTTTCCTCTTAATAAAATTCTCGGGAAGAACTGGCAGTTTCTGTCTTTCAGAGACATCCCTTTTCACAGAGCAGCTCTGCTCCCGAGCTATTCTGGAGAAGTGGGAATCTTCTGCTGTGTTTGAGGCCCCCGAACGGCATTTCGTGGGGATGCTGAATATCAGGCTCTTGGGGAGGATATGCCCACATGTCACTTTTGCCAATTATTATGGTGTAAAGATTGCTCTCGTGGCCAACTGTCAAGCTGCCATAGCCTCACCAGAAGGATGCAGAGAGCAGGGAGAGAATAGGGTATCAGGAGCCCAGTCCAGCACATGGGGATGCCCCGGGGACTGCATGGCTCCCCTGTCCCCCCACAGGTCAAGTTCTCAGGGGCAAGATCAGCTCTGGCTCTCTTTCTGGCCTTGAACTTACTACACTCACTCAGCCTGGAGGAGAGTGACTCTGACTCCTGCCTCCCTTTGCCTCATCTGGCTTCAAGGCAGCTGGCACCCGTGTGTTCATGGTTGTCTGGGTCATCTGGCCTTCTGCATCCCACTTAGCACCCAGTATAGTACCACATGCTTTAGTCACTTTGTGCATCCAGGACAAAGCAGCAAGGACCAGGGACATCCTTAGGGAAGGTGTCTCTTAATGGGGTGCCGGGAAGAGGAGTAAGCCACATCCACACTGTCAACCACCCCAATTTTGCTTGGACCCCTTACTCCCCTTCCTGTTGCTGCCCCCGCACCTGGCTTTCATCACTTTACACCTGGGCTATTACAGCAGCCCCACCTCCAGCTGCCCTGGCTCTGGGATCTGCACACTGTTGGCCCCCACTGCACAGTACAGCACTCTTAGGACCCAGTCCTTGAGATGAGAGAGGTCAGCGGTCAGATCTCATATGCAGACCTTCTCTCACAGTTCTCTAGGGTCGCTTCTGCAGGGGACCAGTTCCCAGGAGGAGGTGGAAGCTGAGCCTTG
>PVIR01041191.1:0-12882 GCA_004026965.1 Petromus typicus
GGCACAGACCCTTCAGCTTCCAGCGCCAACTCTGATCTCCTAGTGCAGACTCCTTTGTTTTCTGTCGCAGATGTTTCAGTCGCCTGATGTGGATTCACATGGGATGTAGCCATGGGCTCCAGACCTTCAGCTGGATCCTTTGGACCTCTAGCACATGGACAGATCTGTTGCATTCTTCTACCTTTGATTTGGTGGGCAGCCATCTTACCTCTGTCTCCTTTATTATCTTATAACACTGGGGCAGATCCCTGCTCAGCTTTGCGTGTGGCAGGTTAATCAGTCGGAGAGAATATAAAAGGAGTAGCATGAGGTTCCTTAGGCCTAAGTTACCCTAACCCTAAACAAGATCAGAGGTTCACAGGGACATTCAAAGACCAGCTTTTACCCCTCTGGAATGGGCACTTAAAAGTCACTAGTTATTATCCTAAATCTACATTCACCTTGGATTCCAGCAAAGATTCCTCCAAACAGACTGCCCCACAAGCAAGAGCAGTCCTTTCGTGGGGGCTGAAGTGAGCCTCAAGCCCTGAGGATTTCTCTGAAGCCATGAGCTGAGAACTGAGAAAATGACTGTGCAGACCACAGAGCACCCCAGCACTGCATAAAACAGGCTCCTTTTTTTCTTAATGGCCACTTGGATCTTTGTCAGAACTGTACCCTTTTAACTCCACAATCTGAAATCCCTTTCCTATTTTTCTAATTAAAACCTTTGCCTGCAAATTTGTGCTATAGCTTGAGCGTTTCCACCAGTTCTGGGGGTCTGACCCAAGGCCTCTGAGCTACTACATTCTCAGCCCTTTTATTTTTTTAATGTCGAGACAGCATCTCACTAAATCACCAAGTTCCCACAGTGAACCTGAACTTGTGATGCTCCTGCCTCAGCCTCCAAGAGTGCTGGGATTGTAGGGATGTGCCCCCAGACCCAGCTTGTTGGCTGGATTTTAATTTCAGTCATCCCTGAAGCAAGAACCACACTACAGGTAACATGTTTTTCTCAATACTAAATATTTCACTCTACTCTTTTACTGCTTCTAAGAAATCAGATGCAATGCTTATATTTATTCTTTATAGATTAGATTTTCTTCCTCTCTGCCTTCCTTTACAATTTTTTCCCTTTAATTTTGACTTCTCATAGCCTGAATACACTGCCCTGGAATAGGTTTTTAATTAATTAATTAATTGTTATGTATACCAGAAATTGAACTCATAACCTTGCACTTGTTAGGCAGGCAGTGGTGCCACTGAGCTAAATCCCTGGCCCAGGTGTTTAATTTTTTAAAACTTTGGCCTTTTCCTACTGATCTGTGGTTTGGCATATGATATTATTCTGGAGGAAATTCTCACTTGCAACTGCTCAGATATTGCTACTATTACTTTCTTCTTGTGGTATTTTTATTTATTCTTAGATGTTCTGTTCTTATATTTTTTCTTCATTTTTTTTCATTGCTTTTAAGTTTGGGAAACTTCTATCATAAACCCAAGAAATCATAAACAAAAAATAATAAGCAAAAATCATTATATGCAGTGCAGAAAAGATTTGCCAGCCGTGTGTGGTGGTTCATACTTGTAGTCCTAGCACTCTGGGAAAGCTGAGGCAGGAGGATAGTATGTTTAGACCCAACCTGGGCAACTTAGTGATTTAGTGAAAACCTGTCTCAAAATAAAATAAAGGTTGGGGATGTAGCTTAGTGCATAGGCTCTGTATTTATTCCCAATCTCCCATTCTGTAGGTGTTTTGATCTGTAGCATTTCTTTTTTATTTTTTCTTGGAACTTCCTTCTCTCTGCCTACATTACTCACTTTCACCCTATTTGCTTTACCCATTGGAGTCTTAGCATATTGACCATCGTTATTTATAAATTTTGGTCTCATAATTCTATCATCCTTGCCATGTCTGATCCTTCTGCTAGCTTTGTCTCTTCAAACTGTATTTTTGTTTATGCCTTTTTATAACATCAGCTTTCCCATGCTGGGACAAACACCTGACTCTACAGTGTAAAGGGAGACTTTTATTTTGGCTTATGGTTTCAGAGGATTCAGTCTATGGTCAGCTGGGTCCGTGGCAGAAACATCGTGGAGTGGTGAAGAAAGCTACTCACCACGTGGTGATGGGGAAGCAGAGCACTGGGGAAGAGGCCTGAGAGGAAGTAGTCAGATATAGTCCTCGTGACTCTGGGACCCTTCCAGGCACACCGAAATGTGTGCATCACTTATCCTTAAGACAATCAAGTTGACAATCAGTATTAACCATCAGGGTTGTAATTTCCTCAGGATCAGCAGGCATATTATGCTGGGTAAAGGAACCAGATAGCTTTCAGTATATATAGGTTCTCATCCAGGGATTTAACCACCATTGGCTCCAAAATATTATGAAGGGAAAAATACCTCTGTACTGAACATGCACGGATCCTTTTTCATGTCATTATTTCCTCAGTCATAGAGTGTAAACAACCATTTACAAGCGCTGACATTTTAGTAGGTGCTGCAGTTAATCCAGAAATGATTTAATCTTTGGGAAGTCAGCAGATCTGAGTGATATAAACAAACTTTTCTTCTCTTTCTTTTTGGTTTCTTGAGAGAGGATCTTTATAGGTAGCCCAGGCTGGCCTTGAATTTGTAATCCTCCTGCCTCAGCCTCACAAGTGCTAGGATTACAGGCAAGATTTCAGTCCTGTGAGACTTTCCACTTGTCTGGAATATGAACTTCCACTTGCTCCTATGTCCTGGGTGGGATAGGCCAACTGGAGGATGCTGGGAATGGCTGGGAATCTCCATTCCTTCAGCATTTTATGCTGTGGTTAACTAGTTCCTCCTGAGGGCAGATCTTGTTAAGAAAATCAGAATTCTGCCAGTTATGGTGGTGCACACCTGTAATCTAGTATTCTGGAGGGGGGCTGCAGTAGGAGGATCTTAAACTGCAGCCCAGCCTGGGCAACTTAGCAAGACTGTCTCAAAAATGAAGAAGAAAATAAAAAAAGAAAAAAAAAAAAGAGCTGAGAATGTAGCTCTGTGCAGAGGCTCTGGGTCCAACCTCTAGCAACACCATGAAAACAAAACAAAATAAAAAGCCCAGACTGCTCTGGCTTATTACTTCTCTCCCCTCCCTGCTGGAAGCTCTGGGGACTGACACTCATTGGGAGGACTGCAGGTCAGACAACCTCGTGGGGTTCAGTCCTCCACCATGAAAGGCACAAGTGTGACTTTCGAACTCTTGCCCCACCCCCTGCAGGGTGGTAGTGGATGGCAGGGGGATGGGACTGGAGCAGGGTGGGTTCAGTTGGGCTCAGGTGGGCTCCAACTAAACCAGTGGATTAAGCTCCCTTAAGTAGTATTCTCTCGCCTTCTTGGAAGCTAAACACAAAACAGCAGGTGCTGAAGTTTTTATCTCAGACATGTGGCACTGAGCCCCTAGGAGCTGGCTGGATACAGTGCAGAAGACCTCCCATCACTTTCCGGCAGGCCTCCAGCCCTGGGTATCCACTCAGGTAAGCTGGGTAAGTTATGATTGGTGTCCACCATTCTGCCTCCAGTTTGAGGGCCTGCAGTTTGCCCTGGGGCTGCAGTTCTCTTGGTGAGCCTAAGAGTCTGCTGATTTTTCAGTTGGTTCAACTTCTGTTTGTTACCACAGCATGGTGATCTTCAAGAGCCTTACATACAGGCTAGAAACCAAATGTCCTACATGTTAGTGTACTTTCTGGGGCTTTGGGGTTTGTTTTAGTTTGGTGCTTGAGGAAGAACTGGCTGGGCCTGGTGCGTGCCAAGTATACACTGTACCACAGAATCATACCTTCCAGCCCCACATTTTCCTGTTTTCAGGTAGCTGGTGTGTGAATCTGGAGTTTTGCAATGACTTGCTAAGATGTAACTAGTAGGTCACTCCCCATTTTCATAATTGTTTTTTTTTAGTTCTTGATAAAAGTGGAAATATTTGTGCTAATGTGTCCTGCTATACTCCGGGGACACTAAAACAGTGTTTTTTGGTTTTTCCTCAGTCCTAGATCAAGTTACATATCCCTTTGGCATCTGACGTTTTGAGGTTTCAGATTTGGGAGCTTTGCATATATCTATAATGCGATGTTTTAGAAAGGGCACCATGTCTGAACACAAAACTCACTGTTTTATGAATGACTGATACACACAGGCTAAAATTAATTTTATATGATGTTTGAAATAATTTTGCGCACGAAACAACATTTGTGTACAATGAGCCATCAGAAAGCAAAAGTGTCACTCTCTCACTCACCCATGAGGACAATCTGGTTGGGGGTCACTGTCAACTCCTGAGTCATAAGCAATCTTTGTTTGGCAGATGGCACTGGGAATTGAATGCAAGGATCTCCTACCACTGAGCTATATACGCAGCCCTTCTTAAAAGGTTTTATTTTGATACAGGGTCTCACTATGTCACCAAGTTTTGAATTTGTGATCCTCCTGCCTCAGTCTCCCAGAGTACTGGGATTAGAAGCATGCACTACTGCACTTGGCTAGTCAGTCTCTTACACTTTTCCCCACCTAACTATGTAAGAGTAACAAGTAACAGGTAACTGGTGTAGAATTTTCATTTGTTAAGTCATATTGGATCTCAGAATTTTGAATGGATTGGGGCATCCTCAGGAAGCATATCCCTGACAGTGTGGATGCATATTTCCCCCGTGGTGACTGCCTGCCTGAGGAGGGTCCATTCATCTTCAAATGCCCACCTCAGATCCCCCCACCCAACTCTGCAAATCTCAAAGTGTGGCAGGTTTCTGGGGAGGCAGCAAAGCATCACAAGCTCCGGAATTCTCGGCTTTAAATTAGACCAAGATGAATCCAAAAGGTAGAACTCAAGAGTTCTAGGAAGAGTATCACCCTATCTAGGTTTCATATTTACATTTCTTTTCCCTTTTTCTTGGGGGAGCACAGGTGCAAGGGATTGAACCCAGGGCATTTGCACTGAGCAACATGTACAAGGTTTTTTTCATTTTTTGAATCACAGTCTTGTCAAATTGTCCAGATTGAGGTGGACTTTTCCATCCTCCTGCACCTGTCTCCCACAGTGCTGGGGTCACGGCCATGCACCACTATGCCTTGTGGGGATTCCACGTTGTTGCCTCAGCTCTGAGGAGCTGCCTAGAGGCTCCTGTTAGGATGTGGAACTCCAGCCTGGTAAAGGGGAAGGACAATCCTTGTGTGAAGTCCTGAAAAGCAGAGAATGATACTCGCTTATGAAGACCCGTAGAGATAAATGAATGAGGAATTCCTGCTGCAGCCCCATGGTCTCCTGTATTAACATTTCTGCCTTCACCCGGGGCAGACTTACTCTTCCTCCATCAATCAAAAGAATTTCCTTTGTTCCTAGTAATACCAGTGCCTCAGGATTCAATCAGCCTAGGAGTCGGCTGCCAGAATGGATACTTGCATTTATCCTATTTCTATCAATGTTCTGTGGTGTTTGCAGACAAAGAATGTATAGAAGGCTCTGAAAGCTATGTGAGCAGTAAGTGACTCTCTGGGTTTGTTTCTATTTTAATCTAAGAGGTTGGACTAAGTGGGCACTGTTGCCAGGGGGCTCCGAAGGACCGTGATGCTGCGTTGCTATGGGGATGAGATTCCATGATTCGGATGCACAGCATGTTCTGTTGCTGAGATAATTACAGGCATCTTCATCTGCATCCGGGTCTGCATTTGTCACAGATTTTATCCAGAGACACACTGAGCTTGACACCGAGGACAAGAGAGAGAAAAGTGAGCTTTGTGGATAGGTTCTACAGGAAGTGAAAAGTCCACTGGCTAATTCTTCCTGGGAAACCTCATGGTGATGGCTAGTAAAATGGATGCCATTTATTATTATTCACATCCTTTTTTGAAACCAGTGATTGCCATTTCTTGGTGGCCTGATGGTGGGAAGGATAGGTGGCTTGCTCAGCCACCAGCGAGCAGAGAGACCCAGAAGGTTGGATGTTTCAGAAGGTGATAGAAGCATTTGAGTTTGTAATCAAGGAGTAAGGAAGGTAGTAAAAGAGGCATGAAAAAAATCTATATCCAGTTGGGTTTTAGTTACTTGGATACTGTGTTATAGAAACTCAAACTGCATACTTGTGTTCTGGACATTGCCATAAAATGTAAATTTTATCTTAAAGTAATTCTTTGTACTAGATGGGAAGAGGGCAGCCTCAGAGAGACACAGAATAGCCCTAGAATGTTTCTAGGAATTTAAAAAATGTTTCTCACTCATTTTTCTGTTACTTGGACAAAATAGCCAACACCTACAACTTTAATGATGAGGGGTTTATTTTGGTGCACGGTTGTATCCATGGTTGGCTGGCTCCAAGGCAGAAGGAGGACGCAAAAGGAACATGGTGGAAGAAAGACGTTCAACTCATGGAAGCCAGAAGGCAGAGAGACAGGGCAGAAGGGCAAGGGTACAGCCTTCCAGGTTACACCCCAGGGGCCCACTTTCTAGAGGTACATTCAGTTGTAAACTCATCCATAGATGAATCCACTAATGAGTATACCACTCCCTCAACTGAGTCACCTTCCACACACATGTGAGAACTTGGGGGACATTTTGAATTTAAACCATAATGGGGTGTGGAGCTAGTTTAGTGCTGGCTGCAACATGCCTTGCCTGCTTGTGCAAGGTGAAGATGGAGCTCAATAAAAATACTGGTATTATTCTGGCTATTTTTATCCTCAGAGGAAACCTGGTAGCACAGCATGGCTCAAAAGACACAGTGTTCGTGGAGGCAGAGCTTGTGCATAACATACCAAAGGCTTTGAGTTCCATCCTTGGCCCAACAACAACAACAAAAACCCACAGCCAGTTGGACAAAATAAAGCATATGAACTGGAAAAAAAAAGGGGTAAAATTCAGATCTGTGTCTACATAATATAATCCATGTAAGGCCAGAGATCAATATGTTCCTTAATTCTCTATTGATAAACATGTCCAACCTCCATCTCTATCTTTCTCTTCACATTGTGTTTGTTGAGTGCTAAAAAACTACAGAATTTCTCACAACCCAGATATTGCACATGCCTCATTTGGGGGGCATTTGGTTTATTTGTTCTGCTTCCTCTTGTATTTTATAGTCAGATCCAAGTTGTCCTTTTTTTTTAGTTTTTGGAGACTTTAGTTTTTTGAGCTTTGCAGTTCAGGCTGGTCCTGAACTCAGCCTCAAACTCAGCAGTCCTCCTTCCTCTGCCTCCTGAGGGCTGGGATTACAGGCATGAGCCACTACACCCAGCCCTGTGGTATGTGGTACTGATTGCTAGGGGGCAAGTCATCATGCCTGGCATTGTTGTATGTGGTTGGATCCAACCTGGAACCTTGCTCTTGCAAAGCAGGCACTGGAACCAGTGAGCTAAATCCTTGGCCCCAATTTTTTTTTTTTCAGTGCCAGGTTAAACATGGGTTATATTCTATAGGACCAACTAGATCAGAATGGCTTATTACTTCTCTCTACTCTGAAAAGTCTATTCTGAAAAATCAGAATATCTTATTTTCTTTTTCAGAAAAGATGCCAGCACTCATTAGTGATTGACTCAAGGTTCGTTAAGGATTTTAAAAATGACAAATATTCTATTTATAGAGGTTTTGTTTACTAGTTTTCTCTGTTATTTAGTACTTTGCACTGAGTTCCATTCCTAGAACCCCTCTTTTTAAGACAAAATTTTGCAAAATTGCCTGAGCTGGGCTTGAATTTGTGATCCTCTTGCCTCTGCTTACCAGAGTGCTGCTGATATAGGAATGATATCAGACCTCCAGTTGATATAGGAGAAATAGTATAATTCTCAGTCTGTTTGATGTCAAATATGCAGAGTTCATGTTCACTCCCAACAAAAGAATGAATTCTAATGAGCAACAGAGAGGTGAAGAGTAGGAATTGTTTATTGAGAGATAACTTCTGAGAGGCAGGAGTGGTTCCCAATGGGTTTCCAGGGACTCTACTTCACAAAGGAAGTTTCATACAACCCACGGTACAACATGAGTTAAAACTATGATCAACCAATGAGGTTACAGGTACAGTTGCTTAGGTAATAGTGATCCAATGGAAAACAAGTCATATAACAAGTGTATATGGAAACAACAAAGACCTTTTCAGGAAGATGAAGGGCCCAAGGGTCTTGGTCACCTACTGAGGTGACTGATGTCTATTGAGACTTCATTAGGCCAGGTATTATTACTTATCTCAGCCCTTGGGGAAGAGTGTAAGCCTGCTCATTTCATCTTTATCTTGAGGCCTGGCCTCCAACTGATATGCTGCTGGGTCACAATTGTAATCTATTTTCATCTTTTACACTGATTCAAGTCTATCCTTGTCTGATTGCCTGTAATATTCATATCAATTTAGCTATTTATAATCTCGGGATTATAGTTGTGTACCAACATGCCCAACTCTAGTATTGTTAAGATGTTTGCATTAATATTTCATAAATAAAGTTAGACTAAAGGTTTCTTTTGAGTGTATAATCTTTATTAGTCTTTGCATAAATGACACTCTTGCTTCATAGACACATTTTGGAAATGCTTTTTCATTTTCTATATTCTTGGGTACTATAGTTTAAGAACAGCTAGCATTACATAACCTCTCAGTGTTTGGTACAATTTCTTTGATATAATATGGGCAACATCCCTTGTCCTTTTTGTTTTTTTATCTTGAGGCAAGTTGCAGACTGGCTTAGAACTTTTGATCTCTCTGCCTCAACTCACTGTGTAGCTAAGATTACAGGTGTGCCCCACTGTGTCTGGTGGTTCTTTCCTTTATTTCTTTGTTCCTTCCTTCCTTTCTTCATTTATTGTGGTACTTAAACCAGGGTCTTTGCACTGAGCCCAGGCATCTTTATAATTTATTTTTATATAGAGTCTTGCTCCATCATTAAATTGCCCAGATTTATTTCATTTGCAGTCTTCTTGCCTCAGCCTCCCAGAATTCTGGAATTCCAGGCATGCTCCAGCACACCAAGCAATTTTTTCTTTATTGAATATAGGCAATAGTCATATACACACATAGAACATTTACCTACTCCATATATTGGCAGCTCTCATTTCCTAAATGTTAATTTTTAACAAGTATTATTGGTACATAATTATTCTCATTTAAAGATCACCTTAATAAAGTTCTCTAAGGGCATGACCCTTTCCTCAAACAACTTTTTTAAATGAATAAATTGTTTTTGGGAGAAGTTTTAGGTTCATAGTGAAATTCAGCAGAACAGAGTTCCCATGAATTCCATGTTCCCACATAACACAACCTCATCATTAACATCCTGTGCCAGAGTGGTGTATTTGTACAATTAAAGAATCTACATGAACAAGTATCATCATCCCAAATCCACATTACAGTAGAGTTTACACTTGCTGTTGGATATTTATAAATTTAGATAAATGCCTTATAGTAGGACTCTATCATTATATTTTACAAGGTAGTTTCAGAGTCCTAAACATCCGTGGTTCTCTGCCCAGTCATCCCCTCCTTCCCTAACAACCTCTGACAACCACTGTAGTAGCCTCCCCATTGCTGGGACAAATTACCTAACACACACAATTTAAGGGAGGAGAGGTCTATTTGGATCATCGTCTCAGAGGGCTCAGTACATGGTTTGCTGATTCCAAGGCAGAGACATCATAGTGGAAGAATATAGCCTAACAAAGGAATCAGAGCAGAACAGTGCTAGAGAGGAAGGGGCCAGGAACTGAAGCAGACATCCCTGCCCAGTACTAGTGAGCTATGAGTGGCACATGTTTCTTGCTTTTCCTAATTGGGCTTTATTGTTTTATATCAGGAGTCAGACTGAGGCCCTGCATGCCTCAAATGGGCGTATCAGCTAACAGAGTGAGACTAATATTGCTCCGTTGCTAATGGCTGTCACCAAGGCCTAAGTCTTGGTCTGTAAAGTGGCCGGTCTCTGTTGAATTATGTGCAGCTGAGGTCAGCATGACTCCAGATAAAATCCTTTCCCATGAATTATCACTTCTTGCTGAACTTGTGGGTTGCTTGACAATTGCATGTAGTCCTAGTACCAGTTTGTTCTATCCTAGCGAGATAAGCAGTGCTCACTCCCAGCAGCCTGCCTGGTGCTATCGTGCAAGGTATTTGGCAGTAATTTGCTAGATGACTTCAAAGCTCCCTAGCTCCCTATTCCTTCTCATGATTATATTCAGTAGATGCTGAATGTGCTTGGAGGCTTTTGTCTTTGCTGCCATAAGCAGAACTGATCAGGACCCAAGATGCAGCTTCACTATAAGTCTTGTTCTGTCTATCCTTTAATCTTTGCCAATACTGAGGTGACTCATGGGAAGCTGGGACCCTCAGCAGGGATCTCTGGCTATTCCACTTTCCCTGTCCCTTACATGGACCATATAGAGTACCCAAGGTTACACCTCCAAGGCTTGCCCAGACACATCCTGAAGTAAGCTTTACTAATGCCCTTGATGTTTCTTAACCCATTCGAGTTGACATACCATGATTAATGTTCAAACCCACCGATCCAGAGTTTTGCCTCTTCTAGAATATGATATGGCTGGAATCTTATAACCTGTCCAGATTGGCTTCCTTAATTTAATAACTTGAATTCATGGTTCATTTTAATTCATTTGTGCTTTTATAGCAAAATACCTGAGATATAAAAAGCAAAAATTTATCTTCTCACTGTTAAGGAGGCTGGAAAGTTTCAAGATTAAAGTCCCAGAAGGTCTGAGTGTGAACTGCTCACTATTCTCAAAATGGTGAGCGCTGTGGGTGTCTGTATGTCCTCACATGGCAGAAAGAAGTGCAAAAGGGCTGAACCTCTGTGAAATCCTTTTGATAAGGGCCTTGATCCTGTTCATGAAGGAGGAACTATCATGGCTTCATCATCTCTAACAGACCCATCTCAATACCATCAAACTGACAACAGTATTTGAATCTCAGGGAGGACACATTCAGCCCAAAGCAGGGTTTCTGCATGTCTTTCCATGGCCTAGTAGCTCATTCCTTTCTTTGTGCTGAGAAATAGTCCATTGTCTAAGTATACCAGTTTATCCATTTACCTACCAAAGGTACCATTTTTGCTTCCACATCTTGATAATTATAAATAACTACAGGTTTTTATGGGGACAAAAATTTTCAGTTAATTTGGATAAACACTAAAGAATGTGACTACTAGATTTTATGATAACATATTCGGCAACAGACTGTCAAATAGTCTTCCAAAGGAGTCATACCACTTTGCGTTCTCAGCAGCAATCAGAGTTCCTGTTACCCCGCATCCTGACTGGCACTTAGTATTGTCAGTGCTTTGGGTTGTGGCCATTCCCGATGTGTAGTGGTGATACACTGAAGTTTTCATTTGCAGTTCTCTGATGACATGTATTTGCAAGGTCTGCTGCCAAGTTCTCCTCAATTTTCGTCGGAATAAGTTTTTGTTATTCCTTCACATTTGACAAATATTTCTCAGGGTGCAGCTTGTTGGTTGGTAGTTTTTTTTTTTTTTTTTTCTCTACATTAACCTTGTTTGGAAAGTTTCTGAAGGAGACATTAGAGATAAGTCTTATCTTGGCTTCTCTATAGGGATAAGTTTATAAAGACTTCTTTCAAGATATTTTTCAGTACTAATGACTGAAATCAAGACCTTCACACTGAGGTATATACCCATCCCTTTCTCCCTTTTGAGACAGTTAAGGGTCTTACATCACCAAGGCCAGATTCATAGTTGCAATCCTCCTGTTTCAACTTCCCAGATTATGGGCATGTGCTACCATACCTAGCTTTTTCTTACCTTTGGTTATTCATAGTTTTAATGAGGTATATCTGGGTGTAGGCTGTTGGTTTCCCTCTCATTCTATTTTATCCATTAAAATATTTAGTATATATCAATCATTATTTTAAATTCCCATGCTGTTAATTCCAATATCCGTGCCATTTCTGATTCTTGTCTTCATATTTGCTCTGTTTCTTCAGACTTGTTTTTATCTTTCAGTATGTCTTGTAATTTAATCTTAGTTATCAGTCATGATGTCCTGAATGAAAGAAGCTATTGTAAATAGGCCTTTTGTAATGACATATTAAAGTGTGGGCAAAGAGGAAACCTCTATTCCTGGGATTAGCTGAGTCTCAGTCTTCTAAGAACCTGTGAACTTTACAAGTCCTGTGTAGACAGGACCAAATGAAGGTAGGTCAGGCTCTGATAAACTCTGGCAGGTGAGGTGCTGGTTAAGTAGTTCTTCTGAAGGCAGACCTTGGTAAGAACAACATGTTCCACTATGTTTCAAAATGGGGACTTTCCCTCTCTTCTTGTCTGGAATTTGAAAGAATTTCTCCCAGACATTTATTGTGAGAACCTGGAGGCAAAACTGAAGTGTGGGGCCTCTTGGACTCTGTACTATGGAATTTTTTCTCACAAACTTACCTACTTACAGAAATGTATCAATTTAGATTTCCGTGTGTTGCTGCTGGTTTCCACAGAGGTTTCCGCTCCTAAACTTTTCTGTCAGTCTCTCAAACTTGAGAGGAAATAGGTTTTGCCTTCACGGAGCTACAAATCCAGTCCTTTTAATTATTATTTTAAAATTTATTTTCAAGACAGGGCCTCTCTGAGTCACTAACTCGCACAGGTTGGTCTTGACCTTCGTCGGGATCCGCCCCACCAAGTGCTGAAAACACAGGTGTACACCACCACACTGGGCTAGCTTACACTGTACTCCATCTCCCCCTCACGACCAATGAGTGTTTGACTTGCCTCATAGACTTGCCAATACTTGGTGTTGCCAATGCCAGGCTGGTGGTTTGCAATTCTTATCGAAAGAGAACATTTGTATGTGACTAAAAGGCCAATTATATTTTTTTTGCATCGTGTCATCTGCCTTCTTATTTATTTGTAGGAATTCTATATTCTGTGCACACGAAGCTTTTTTTTTTT
>PVIR01041192.1:0-12899 GCA_004026965.1 Petromus typicus
TGGTGTGAGGGAAGAGGACGGGAAAGACTGATGTAGGCTGGAGAACAATATGTGTAAAAACCCTGCCAATCTGAACACAGAACAGGGACACAGAACATGTTATATTAAATAATGTAAAGAAGATCCTTGTGTCCAGAACACTAGGAGTGAACACAAAGTGCAAAATACACCATTATAGCAAGAACAATGGAAAGTCATTCAAGGGTTTTAACAGGCATGGTTATCTACCTATTTTAGAAAATCTGTAGAATTCTACTGACAGTCCTAAAAGAGAGACCTCAGGCAAATATACGGAGTTCACTTAAATGACTCTTGTTTTAATTTACCAAAGATCAGGCTAGTAATCATTATGAGATGACAGTTGGAGGCTGATATCTTTGGGAGGTGGGTGATAAAACTGTCAGAAATGTTCTGAATTACTGAACATATTTGACTTCTTTGAATATGAACATATAACATTTGTTATGTTACTGTGTATGATTTGTAAAATTTTTGTTGCTTTTCCATTTCTTGTTATTGTTTAGTAAAATGACAATAGGTACATAAAACATGTGTGAACATCCATTTGCAGGATGTCCTAACTCCTCAGAGGTCAAAAATTGTAGGAAACTAGTCAGTATATGTCACTCGTTCACTAAGAGGTTATCTCCCTGTATCTGTTCCTTTCTTCTATGTTTTACCTCTCCCTCTCTTCCTCTCTAAGCGATTGAACCCAGATCCTCACTGTGTGCCAGCCAAGTGCTCTAATGCTGAGCTATATCCTCATCCCCTTGATTTTTTTGGTGACAGGATCTTGCTGGTTAGCTCAGGCTGGTCTAAAACTTGATTTGTCACCTCTGCTTATCCTCCTTCTCAGTACTGGAGTTACAGATGTGAACTACTCTGGTAAAACTTGTTCTGTTTTGAGCTGGGTATCCCACATGGACTTCGAACTTGGGATCCCTAGGCCTCAGCCTCCCAAAGGACTAGGATTACAAGAACTGCACACACAGCTATGCCTGATTTTCTTTTTCCCTTACAGCTATTTCTTCTGTTACTTGCAGAGTGGAAAGTAAAATCAAAGAATGAGATCTATTAAATATTATTTTCTGTGTTTGGAGAAAATGTGCAAATAGGATTTTGGAAATGATTGATGAATAAGTAAATAAAATATATGGTGCTATATACATATTCTATATATTTATACAGGGTTATTAAGTATTTCTTTATTCTTTTAATTTTAGGAAACCAAGTGTCTTTTGCCAACTTTGGAAAAAGAGTTATTCTTGGCAGAGCACAGCGATCTTGAAGAAGGTGGATTGGACCTGACGGTGTCGTTAAAACCAGTTAGTTTCTATATATCAGACAAGAAAGAAATGCTTCAGCAGTGCTTCTGCATCATAGGGGAGAAGAAGTTACAGAAGATGCTGCCCGATGTGTTAAAGGTACTTCTTTACACATATGCAGAACTACAACTTCCCTGTAGCAATCATTTTACTTAATGCAGCTTGTAATTAGATATTCCCAATTCAAATAACCAACATATACAAGAAAAGGAATTTAGAGAACTGTAAATAGTTTTGCATATTTTTAAATTTCCAAGAAAGGTTAAGTGAAAGAATTTATTGACTCAAATAATTCTATTAAATGAAGGAAATGACAGTAACTAAATTGGAAATAGAATGAATCTTTCTGGTACTTTAAGAAATAGCAAGCATGCTTATGTGTAGCAGTACACAATGTTGGCTTGTAATAGCTTATATTTGAGTACTATCACAAGAGTTTTCACACATCTATTTCTGAAACTGGTCTTAGACAAGTTAAGCCCAAGATCATATATATAAAGCACATAGAGTCAGAATTTAAATACCTATAGAAGAATTATGTAACATGTATAGGCTGCTATTTTAAAAATATTCAGAAAATCATACACTTTAGTTTGTTTTTCAAAGTAAACATGACTTTGTGTATTTCCGTCAGATCTTTAAAATGTTCATGTTAACTTGCAGTTTTTCAGATTTCATCACATGACAAGATTTATGACTAATCGAGGCTTTGCTTTGTTTTATTGTAACATTTTGCTAACTGGAATTTTTTTTATAATTTCAGTTTTCCAGTTTTCATGGGAGCTATGGTACATAAATGTAATTATTAAAAATGTCATTTCCTTTAGAACTGTTCAATAGAAGAAATTAAAAAACTATGCCAGGAACAGTTAGAACTTCTGTCTGAAAAAAAAATCTTGAAGATTCTTGAGGGTAAGAATGCATATTTCTACATTCTGATTACTTTGGTAACTTATTAGACTATATTCAGCATTAATCCCGAGGTATCTTTTCTCCTATTGTTCATTATTGAATAATCATTCAAGAATACTTTATCTGTTATACTCAAATAAAATTTACATTTTTTGAGTAGAATTTCAAGGATAGACAGATTTGATAGTTTTTCTAAATCAAGTATATCAATTAGAGCATACGTTTTTACACAACAGTAAAATGAATAAATGTTTATCTAAAATGCTGTAAAGACTGAGATTATAAAGATTTTTCTTAAGTGACTTAATTTTTTTCCCTGCTGTTTATTTATTAATTATTTTTGTAGTAGTAGGGATTGAACCACAGGCCTTCACACTGAGCTACATCTCCAGCTTTTTGATTTTTTAAGATGAGGTCTTCCTAAGTCACTAAAGCTCAGGTTGGTTTTGAGCTCTTGATACTCCTGCCTCAGCCTCTGAGATTGTTAGCATTATAGTTGTGCACCACCACTCCCAGTTCTGCTTTACACTCTGTGTAGCCTTATGTTACTTATTGCCCATTATTATTTTTCTAGTAAAACTCAGATGCAGAGTTGGAAGAATTCCTTGTTCTTTGCCAACATTTACGTCTGCCTTATGTACGACTGTGCTTTGTGATACTGATAGTTCCATAATTTTGAATTTTTTGTTGTTTTTTCCCTTTTGAAGCTTTGCCAACATTTTACCATTGTATCACAGAAGAATAAACAAATAGGAGAAACCTTCAATTTCTTGAGAGACTTTTGGTTTCCTTAGAGACCAACTTTTTTTGTATTAGTAAGACTTGAACTTTAAGCCTCCTTGTATTCTAGGTTCTTCCACTTAGCTACATCAGTAATTTTTAAAATTTTGAGATAAAGTCTTAATAAGTTGCCCAAACTGACTTTAAAACTTGTGATACTCCTGCCTTAGTCTCCCAAGTAGCTTGAATTACAAGTGTGCGCCATCACACCTGCCTAAGAAGGACTTTTTGAAATGTAAAATAGTGTAATGGGTTTTGTAATTCTGAAAACAAGTATACATAATAACATAGTCTTTCTCTTTATATGTAAAGATGTATTTATATTTATTTGTATACATACATATATATATATATATCTTGTGTTGATGTGAAAAAGAGGAAACAGAAAGTCATTAAAAAATTTTAAATAGAAACTATTGTAAATGTAATCTAACAGGTATAATGTCTGCTGTGTGTTGCTTTTCATGAAATGATTAATTAGTAATTTTGATATTTTTATAAACATTTTTTCAATAGTTTCTTTCTTTTATTAGGTGATAATGGTTTGGACTCTGAGATGGAAGAAGAGGCGGATGATGGGTCTAAGCTGGGACCTGATTTAATCTCTCAGTAAGTTAAAAGATTTTTATTTTTATTTCAAAAATTGTTTGTTGTTCCTTTGGTGATTTTTACATCCAGTTCATATTTTTCATATGAACTAATTCAACTATTAATCTGTTTGTATGATAATAGGTTATGATGATATATGAGATTGAAGTTTAGACAAGAAAGATTAAAACAGTGATTATTTTGGGAACTTAGTTTAAATTAGAAAGGAATTAGAAAAATAAACAGAAAAATGAAACAACAAAGGGAAAAATTAAAAACTAAGAGAGAAAACACATAAAAATTAAAAATGGTAAATAAGTGTATAGACTTAGTCTTTGTAAGGACTAGAACATGGAGAAACTCACTTTAGGTTTGATTAAGGAAATAAATGATGAACAGCTATAATAAATGATGAACAGGTGTATGTCACTATGTCCAGTGTCACTGTCACTCTTCATCATGGTATAAAAAAGTTGACAGTGTCAATGCTAATTGTTTTTCTTTAGCGTATAGGAGGCCAGTGTTCTGTCTCTTTGAAATCCAATGATTGTACTATATATTTTTCTGTTATGAACTTGGAACATTTTTTTTTCAAGAATATTCACTTTATTCTTGAGAATAGTTTCCTTGCTGGTCAACTGTGTGTTCATTTAGCAAATGTAACATCAGTGGGTAACTCTTAAACCAACTGACAAATGCAATATTTGGGTTACTTTTTGGAACAATACAACAAGTATTGTTGTACGAGTATTGTTGTATTGTTGTATTTGTTGTACTTTTCACAAAGTCGTATCACATGGCTTATTGCTGCACCAGTAAAGCTCTAGTGGCTGAGTTCTAGGATAAAGTTCTAAATTCAAGGTGTGAAATGTCTTCCATTACATGTACTACCAGAACATATATATATATATATATATATATATATATATATATATATATATATATTTTTTTTTTTTTTTAAATTTAAATCTTTATTGGTACATTACATACACACATCATGATTGCACTCAACAATGAGAATTTGATATAACATAACTTAATTCTCATTTTTTCCCATTCCTTTACCCACCCTCAGTACATATATTTTTATACCATATTTGAAAGGTTTACTTGGTATATATTGCCAAAAGCTTCAACAACCACAAAATGCTATAAGTTGTTCTTTAATTATCATGCCTATGGGCAGTATATAAATTACTTGACAGTTTAACAAAGTTTTCAAAAAAAGGAATGAGTAGCAGTCAAATTGTTTGATTTTTTTCTTTGCTGATAAATCTTTATTGTCAAAATATAGGCAGTTATGAAGAAATCCCATTCTCTTGGGTATCATTCTGGAAATCTCAGGGCCACATCTATCACTTCTCCATAAATCCTTTAGATTCTGACAGTTATAATGGTAAAGTCCTGTTGTGAAGGCTTTCAGTTTAGATAATGAAATGCCATGATAAATATATTTTTGGGTATTATATTGATGTGTAAGGAATGTTTTCTTGAATTTCATTATTAGTGTATTTCAAAATACCTTGTAGCACATCATCTGTTATAAACAATTTCAAACATTGAATCATGGTGTTAGCAGTCTGTCTGGTAGGTTTCATACCTGGCAGGAACCTAATAACATTTTCTGACCATGTTCTGTTGTTGAGTTGTTCAGGTATCCATGACCATCTTTCAGCATTTTGATTAATAAAATAATTTATTTGCATTACTGTTTTCTTCCTCATGTGAATCAAAGTCTTCAGTCTGTGCTAACCTGTCATACATTGTTGACTTCTTTGGCTTACATGATCCAAGTCATCACTGGTATCCAAGTCACCAGATGACACTCACTTTCAACCTCCTCCAAAGTTGTAAGTGTATTATCATGCAATATTGTGCTGAATTGGATTAATTCTACAAGAAAAAAAGAAAAGAAAATATTTAATATATTATAGATACATGAATACAGCACATAACATGGAAAAAACTCTCCTGTTTGTACTTTGACACACATGCATATACCTTGCTATTTGTCATACTAGGTGAGTGAATGAAAAGGTTGCTTCTTGTACTTCCATAGCACAGCTACTGAGATACTCAGCCAGCTATCATTGTGCTAAAGTCTATGTTTTCATTAAAAAATAATGTCTGAGCATCCCCGTATGAGGTACTAAGGGTTTTAAAATAATCCAGTTGCTAGGAAAAGATGAAGAGGTCTCTTTTATAATTCCTATATAGTTTTAATACTAAAGTCTCATCAGTAGTGCTAAGGAAAAAAATATGTGGGGGATTAATTATTGACCTTCTCACTTGTGAATATAGACATATAGATGTAAAAATGATAAATATTAGCATTTAGAATACAGCAACATACCAAGTGAGTATATTGTCCATGAAAGGACTGTTGTCCATGAAAGGACATGAAAGGTTAACTCCAGGATTTTATAAGGAGACTTAATTAAAAAAAATCTGTTAGCGTATTTCATACCAATAAATTAAAGGAGAAAAATTGCATGATCATATAAACAGATGCTGAAGTTTTTTAGTAATTTTCAGTCATCATTTTTGTTGTTCATAAAATGTACAGTGTAATATTTTGATCCACATTGTAGGATGACAAATACGGTCAAACAAATTACCTATTCATCATCTTGAGTAGGTGCCTTTGTGTGATAAGAACACACAAATTTTAGATGTTCTTACTACATAAAGATACCTACTCATGGTGTACAATACTATACTAATTGTTCTTGTGCTATGTTTTAGATCTTCATACTTACCCTACACAACTGCAGCCTTGTTCCTTTTGGTTCACTCACTGCTACCATTTTACTGTTTCATTTTTTTTTTTTTAAAGTTACAAATATAGTTGAGGTCGTACACTACCTTCTGTATCTGGCTTATTTCACATAATATAAGGTCCTCTAGTTTCATGAGAATTGTTCTTGCAGGCTCTCACTTTAAAAAACTGAATGACTCATGTTTATCTCTTCATGCACCAGTGGACGCATAAGTCATCTTCATATCTTGATTAATAGGTGGAAGGCTGTAATGAATCTGGATGTGATAATTTCACTTCCTTTGTGTATCTTTATGGGATTGCTGCGTCCTATGATAGTTTCATTTTTCACTTTTTGGGACTCTATACTGTTTTCAGTATAGTGCTAACAAATTAGCACTCCTGCCTCCTTTTTCTTTACATCCTGGCCAGTACTTCTCTTTTATGTTTTGATAAAAGCCATCTTAAGAAGTATGAGGTAATACTGCATGGTTTTGGTTTTCATTTCCCAGAGAACTAGTAATTCTGAGCTCCTTTTCATATACCTGTTGGCTGTTTATATGTCATCTTTGGGAAAATGTCTGTTTGGGTCCTTTGCTCATTTTCTAATTGGTTTATTTGTTTTTGTTATTGAGTGATACAAATTCCTTATGTGTATTTTTGATACTGTAATAACTTCTTATCAGACACATGCTTTGTAAATATTTTCTTCCATCTTGTAGGATGCTTTTTCATTTTTGTTTATTTTGCTCTGTTGAAACTTTTCAGTTTGATAGACTATTACTTTTTAACTTTTGAGCAATTATTTCTAGTTGAATTTGAAGGTTAAGAAAGATATAGTTGGGCCAAGGATTTAGCTCAGTGGTTCTGGCATTGGCCTGACAAGTGCAAGGTCCTGAGTTCGATCCTTCAGTAACCACATTCTACAGTGCCGGGCATAGTGGCTCACTCCTGTAATCCCAGCACTCAGGAGGCAGAGGCAAGAAGATTGCTGTTAATTCGAGGCTAGCCTGGGATATATAGTTAGTTCAGGGCCGATCTAAACTGCAAAGTGAGACCCTGTCTCAAAAAACAAAAAAACAAACAAAAAGATATAGTAAAAAACTATTTAGAAATGATTAAAATGATGAGTCCAAAACTTCACTAGTACCCACATAATGATTTAAATTCTAGAACTAGATAAGAAGCCTGTTATGGCCATTAATTTTGATCAGTTTCTGAGAGGTTGTAGAAAATACAGTCAGACTAAGATGATAAATTGTAGAAAAGTGATAAAAGTGTTTTTCTAATTGTGGGATTATAACCCTAGAATACCTAAGAGACTATATATATTTTTTTTAATAATTTAGAATTTGATTAGATGGATTGCATACAAGATGTGTATAAAAAATCTGTATTTTGGTATCAACACTTACAAAGGGAGTTTGAAAAAATTCTGTTTACTTATTACCAATAATATCTTTGAACTTTGGTCTCACTGTATTGTCTATACTGATCTTGAACTCACAGGCTCAGGGGATCCTTCTGTCTCAGCTTCCCAAGTAGCTGGGGCTATGTGTGCATTGCCATGCTTTGCAAATACCCTGTTTATAATAGATATAGAAACTGGCCAGGTGTGATGGTACAGGTCTTTAGTCCCAGGCGCTTGGGAAGTTGAGATAGGAGAATTGCAAATCAAAGACAACTGGGCCAGGGATTTTAGCTCAGTGGTTCCAGTGTCTGCCTGGCAAGTGCAAGATCCTGAGTTCGATATCTGGTAACCAGTATAACAATGATAACCACATATCACAATGCCAGGTGTGATGGTTTACGCCTGTAATCCTGTAATTTCAGCACTCGGGAGGCAGGGGCAGGAGGATTGCTGTGAGTTCAAGGCTGAGTTCTGGACCAGCCTAAACTATAAAGTGAGATCCTCTCTCAGAAAACAAATAAACAAACAAACAAACAAAACAAAACTGGGCAACTTAGACCATGTTTCTAAATAAAAATAAATAAAAAGAGATAGGGATGCATTGAAAGTACAGTGCCAGCCTAGCATGCACGAAGCACTGTGTCAAGCCTTCAGTACTGCAGTGACAACAGTGAATATCCTGTGCTATACTTTCTTATGCATTTAACATGAAACAGAAAGCATGAAACTACTAGGAGACAAAAAATAACAAGCGAAGAAAATAGAGTACAGTACTTTTATAATCTATGGTGGGAGTGGATGGATATGATTCTTAAGACTAAAATTCCAGAAACCATAAAAATATATATTTGTGTTAAAAATATTTGAATGTTAAAATGTCAGAAAGACAGCAACTAGAGAGAAGATCTGGGAGAAGTACAGTCCTTGACTTAACAATGCTCTCACTTTATGGCAGTGCAGGAGACTTCTGGTTTCCACTCTCAGTACAAGGGTCAATAAATTATACAAGCTATTTAATACTTTATTATAAATGGGGAGAGACAGATGGAGAAAGGTGTATCAGTCATCACTAAGTTGCAGTTAAATAGGATTAAACCCTGGAGTGCTGTTGCATAGTAGGGTGACAGTACGTAATAGTTATGTGCTGGGTATTTCAAAAAGGTAGATGAAAGGGTTCTGAGTGTTTTTACTTCAAAAAAATTGTTTTTGAGGGGATAGGTGTAATTGATCTGATGTAAATACTACGTTGTGCATATGTAAATGGAAACATATAGTACCCTATTATATGTATTATTACATATATCAGTTGAAAGTAAAATTACTAGGGAAGACAGGCTTTCTTGTGGATAATTTTGCTCAAGTGTTGGCTAACAAAAGAGGTTTCACATGCTTAAGGTAGGCTAACTTCATGTTTGGTAGATCAGGTGTAATACATACATTTTTGATTTAAAATATTTTCCATTTACAATGGTGTTATTGAGAAGCAATCTCATCATAAGTTGAGCACATGGACTTAGCAAGCAAGAGGTAATAATCATAATAAGTGACATTGGATTCACGAGTGGACGCAGTGGGAGTGATGTGCTTTACTAGCGGAGGAAAGAGCTGTAAACTACGCAAAGGTGACCCTTCTGGAGCTCAAAACAGTAAAGAAATGGATATTCTTTTAGAGTCTCTAAAGGGAGAAGTCCTGTCTCTGTTTTGATTCTGCTTTGCTAAGACCCATTTCAAATTTAGGATCCCCAGAACAATTTGAAAATAACTTTATTATTGTAAAGCACTAAATTATGAGTTATTATAGGGACAGCTGACAATTGATACAAAAGTGCTTGATTAAAAACTAGGCAGTTAGCCAAAGCTGCAGATTGGTTGCCTAAAGCTATCCATAGAGAGATTTTGTTTGATCTAAATGTTTTAAATTTTTTGGAATAATTTCCAACATTTAAAAATGAAAGGGCAGTACACCAAAATCTAGATTTTGAATTGTTTCAAAAATCAGATAAAGCATCTTTTCCTGAGAGAGCAAAAAAATTATGTGCACTAGTTCTTTTGTTCTTATATGACATAATTCAGTGTGCTGTTTAGTAGTTCATTTTCTTGAGTAGTTAATTTATAAAATATCTGTAAAATCAGGCTGATTGAAAAGAAAATATAGAAAGGCCAGAGATTAGCTTTGGAAGTAATTGTTATCAGTTTGATAGCTTTTTTATTTTTTAAATCTTTATTGGTATATTACATATATAGATCATGATTACACTCAACAATGAGAATTTATACCAGTATATGACACAACTTATTTCTCAGTTTTTTCCCATAGCCCTACCACCCCCATCCCCTCTACACATAAATTTTGTTTCCTTTCTTTTTTCGCACAATCTCATTGTTTTTCCCCCTTTACCCCATTTTGCTTTGAGTATTTTCTATTTCACAATATATAACATACATTCTGGAACTCATTTACATTTTTATTTTCTCATACCAGAGAAAAGATGTGATATTTACACATCTGTGACCTAGTTATTTCACTTATGAGGATGTCCTCAAGGTATGTCCGTTTAAGTAGAAATGATTCAAACTTATCATTTTTTATGGCAGAGTAATCCTCCATTCTGTAGAAGAACCACAGCTTTTTTATCCAGTCTCAAGTTGATGGACATTTGGGTTGTTTCCAAGATTTAGCAATCACAAACTGAGCTGCTATAAACATGGGTGCACATATGTCACTGTGATATGAATCTTTTCATTCTTGTATGTATATACCTAGCAGAGCGATGGCCGGGTCAAATGGGATCTCCAGTCCTAGCTTTTTGTGGAATCTCCAAACTGCTCTCCACAGGGGTTGTATGAGGCTACATTTCCACCAACAGTGGAGAAGGGTTCCTTTTCTCTGCAACCTCGCCAACATTTGTTGCTGGCTGATTTTGAGATAGCATCCATTCTTTGTGGAGTGAGATGAAATCTTAATGTTGTTTTCATTTGCATCTCTCGAATGACTAATGATGTTGAACATTACTTCTTATGTTTCTTAGCTGCTTTTATTTCTTCCTCTGAGGAGTGTCTGGTCATTTCAGATGCCTGTTTTTGAATTGGGTCTTAAAATTTGGGTGGATTGATTTTTTTAAAGCTGTTTAAATATTCTAGATAGTAGCCCTTTGTCTGAGAGGCAGCTGGTAAATATTGTTGGTTGCCTTTTTGCTTTGCTGGTGGTTTCTTTTGCTGTGCAGAAACCTCTCGTTAGGGTGAGATCCCATTTATTGATTTCTTCTACCAGTTTTTGTGCTATGGAGGATTTGTTCATGAAATCTTTCCCTAAGCCAATGTCTTCAAGAGTTTTACCTAACCTGTTTTGTAGCAGGTTTAGTGTGTCTGTTTTAATATTTAGGTCCCTGATCCACTTTGATTTTATTTTGGTACATGGTGAAAGAGCTAGGTCTAGCTTTAGACTTTGGCAGGTTAAAGTCCAGTTTTTTCAGCACTATTTGTTAAAGAGGCTATCCTTCCTCCACTGAGGGTATTTGTCAAAAATGACATAGCTTAGTGTGTCTGGAGTTGTTTCTGGATCTTCTGATCTACTCCACCGGTCTTTGGGTCTGTTGCTTTGCCAGTACCATATGATTTTTATCACAGTGGCTTTGTAGTATATTTTCAAGTTGTGGATCCCATCATGTTCATATTGCTTAGAATTGCTTTTGCTATTCTACATGTTTTGTGATTCCAGATGAATTTCTGAATTATTTTCTCTAGATCTATGAAATATACCATTGGGAGTTCAACTGGGATCACGTTGAATCTGTATAATAGTTGTGGGAGTATAGCCATTTTGACAATATTGATTTTTCCAACCCAGGATCAAGGGATGTCTTTCCATTTTCTGGTATCTTCTTCCATCTCCTTTTTCAGAGTGCTGTAATTTTTACCTTGTTAAATTGATTCCTAGATATTTCATTTTTTGGATGCTACTGTGAATGAGACTGATTCCCCAATTTCTTGCTCAGTGAATCTGTTGTTTGTGTATATAAAGGCTAATAATTTTTGAGCATTAACCTTGTATCCAGCTACACTACTAAATTTGACAATTAGGTCTAGCAGTCTCTTGGTTGAGTTTTTAGGATCCTCTAGATAGAGTATCATGTCATCAGCAAATAATGACAGTTTAACTTCTTCATTTCCTGTCTTTACTCCTTTTATTTCTTTGTCTTGCCTAGTTGTTGTGGCTACTATTTCCAGCACCATATTAAACAGGAGTGGTGAAAGTGGATGTCCTTGTCTTGTGCCTGATCTTAGTGGGAAAGGTTTCAGTGTTTGACCATTTAGAGTGATGCTGGCTGTTGATTTCTCAAAAATAGCTTTTTATTAGTTTGGGACTCAGACCATCTGTTCTAATTTTCTGCAGGGTTTTGACCATAAATGGGTGTTGGATTTTGTCAAATGCTTTTTCCACATCTATTGAGATGACCATATGGTTTTTGTCCTTGAGTCTGTTAATGGAATGTATTACATTTATAGATGTACGTATGTTGAACCATGCTCGCCTACCTGGGATGAATCCAATTGCTCAGAATATATGATCTTGATGACTCTCTGTATTCTGTTTGCTAGTATGTTATTGGAGATTTTTGTATCAGTGTTCATTAGGGAGATTGGCCTTTAATTCTCTTTTTTTGGTTGGGTCTTTCTCTGCTTTTGGGATCAAGGTAATGGTTGCTTCCAGAAATGAATTTGGGAGTGCTGCTTCCTGTTTGATTTTGTTGAAGAGTTTTAGGAATAGTGGTACTAACTCTTTTCTGAAAGTTTTGTAGAATTCAGTGGTGAAGCCATCAGGCCCAAGGCTTTTTTTTTTTTTGTCGGTAGGGTTGTTTTTTTTTTTAAATTACATTTTCCATCTCATAGATTGACATTGGGGTGTTTAACATTTCTATATCCTCTTTATTCAACTTTGGAAGTTCATATGTATCTAGGAATTTATCCATTTCTTCTACATTTTCCATTTTATTGGAATACAAATTTTCAAAGTATGTGTTTATTATTCTCTGTATTTCCACTGGGTCAGTGGTGATCTCCCCCTTTTCGTTTCTTTTTTTTTTTTTTTTTTTTTTTTTTTTTTTTTTTTTTTTTTTTTTTTTTT
>PVIR01041193.1:0-12888 GCA_004026965.1 Petromus typicus
TTTTTGGGGATGCTATTGTGAAAGGGACTGACTCTCCAATTTCTATCTCCGTAGGTCTACTGTTTGTGTATACGAAGGCTATTGATTTTTGAACATTGACCTTGTAACCAGCTACACGGCTAAAACTGGCGATTAGGTCCAGCAGTTTTTTAACTGAGTTTTTAGGATCCTCTAGATAGAGTATCATGTTGTCATCAAACAATGACAATTTAACTTCTTCTTTTCCAATCTTTATTCCTTTTATTTCTTTCTCTTGCCTAGTTGCTATGGCTTATATTTCCAGGAGTATATTGAGCAGAAGTAGTCAGAGAGGACATCCCTGTCTTGTTCCTGATCTTAGTGTGAAAGGTTTCAATTTTTGACCATTTAATATGATATTGGCTGAAGGTTTCTCATAGATAGCTTTTATTAGTTTGAGATAGAGACCATCTATTCCGATCTTCTGTAGAGTTTTGATCATAAATGGGTGTGGTTCTTTGTCAAACGCTTTTCCTGCATCAATTGAGATGACCATATGATTTTTGTCCTTAAGCCTGTTAAATCAGTGTATAACACTGATTGATTTACGTATGTTAAACCATCCTTGCATCCCTGGGATGTATCCAACTTGGTCAGGGTGTATAATCTTTTTGATAATTCTCTGTATTCTGTTTGCCAGGATCTTATTGAGGATTTTGGCATGGATATTCATTAGAGATATTGGCCTGTAGTTGTCTTTTTTGGTTGGGTCTTTCTCTGCTTTTGGAATCAGGGTAATGGTTGCTTCCAGGAATGAGTTTGGGAGTACTGATCCCTTTTCAATTTCATTGAAGAGTTTCAGAAGTAGAGGCGCTAAGTCTTCTTTAAAAGTTTTATAGAATTCAGCAGTAAAACCGTCAGGTCAAGGGCTTTTTTTTGTTGGCAAGTTTTGAATTCCATTCTCAATTTCACAGATTGTTATTGGGGAATTTAACATTTCTATATCCTCTTTATTCAGCTTTGGGAGTTCATATGCGTCTAGAAATCTATCCATTTCTTATACATTTTCCATTTTATTGCAGTATAAATTTTCAAAGTAGGTGTTTATTATCCTCTGGACTTCCTCTGGGTTGGTAGTAATTTCTCCGTTCTCATTCCTAGCAGCATAAATATGAACCTTTTCTTTCTTTTGTTTTAATAATGTTGGCTAAGGGTCTATCAATTTTGTTTATCCTCTCAAAAAACCAACTTTTCGATTCAATGATTTTTTTAACCATTTTCTTGGTTTCTATTGCATTAATTTCTGCCCTGATCCTTATAATATCTTGCCTAGTGTGAGCTTTGGGTTTGTTTTTCTCTTCTCTTTCTAGTCATTTGAGGTTCAGCTTTAAATTGTTTATTTGAGCTTGCTCTGTTTTCTGGATGTAGGCTTTCACTGCTATGAATTTTCCTCATAGAACTGCTTTCATTGTGTCCCATAAATTTCTATATGTTGTACTGGGCTTATCATATAGTTGTAAGAACTGCTCAATTTCTTCTCTAATTTCTTCTATGACCCCTTGGTTGGTCAGCAAAGTGTTGTTCAGTTTCCATGTGTTTGTGAAGATCCTGGGTTTTCCTTTGCTATTCCACTCCAATCTCCTCTAAATTTCTTGTAGAATTTATCCATTAACCCATCAAGGCCTGGGATTTTTTTGTTGTTGTTAGGTTTTTTAATACATTTTCAAATTTGTTAACTAATACTTGCTTATTTAGAATTTTGATATCTTCTTGATTCAGCTTTTGCAGTGCCTATGTATTTAGGAATCAGTCTGTTTCTTCTGTGTTTTCTATCTTATTAGACTATAGGTTCTAATATTGATGATCTTCTGGATTCCTGCAGTATCTGTTTTTATTTCACTCTTCATTCCAATTACATGGATTTAAGTCTTTCCTTTTTTGGATAAAGTTGGCTAAGGGTTTGTCAACATCATTTAATATGTCAAAGACCCAAGCCTTGAATTCACTGGCTCTTTGTATTGTTTTCTTTTTTTAATCTTTATTGGTACATTAAATACACATATCATGATTGCACTCCATAATGGGGATTTGTACCAGTATAAGACACAACTTAATTCTCATTTTTTCCCATATCCCTAGTCTCCATTGCATTAATTTCTGCTCTGATCTTTGTAATTTTTTCCCTTGTACATGTGTTGGGCTTGACTTGTTCTTATTTTTCTAGAAACATGAGATTCAACATTAGATTATTTGAATTCACTCTATTTTTTGATATAGGAATTCACCACTTAAATTTACTTTACAAGCCTGCTTATGTTGTGTTCCATAAGTTACAGTATGTTGTATTGGCACTATCATTTAATTGCAGAAACTGTCTAATTTCTTCTGTAGTTTCATCTGTGACCCATTATTTGTTTAGGAAGGTGTTATTTCATATGCTTATGAAGTTCTTTTTTTTTTTTTGTCATTGATTTCCAATTCCATTGCACTGTGGCTTGATAAAATGCGTGGAAATAAGATAATTTAAGTCATCAACTCTTGCATTGTTTTAAAATTGTGTTAGCTTTCATTGGTCTTTTGAAATTCCATATAGCTTCTTAGAATAATCTTTTCTATTTCTGCCGAAAAGCTTACTAATATTTTCATTGATATTGTATTGAATTTTGGAACAGTTTGAGCATAAGAGGATTAATACTTTATTTTTTTAGTGTATTATTATAATGTAATTAGTTTGCTTAGAATTACTTTGTGGCTTATAAGTCTTTCACGTGTTACTATATTTATTTAATTATAAGTATTTTATACTTATATTATTCAAATTACATTACTTTAAATTTTATTTTAGATTTATTTATTGATAATAAATTGAAATACAACTGATTTATTTTATTTCTTGCCTTATACTGCCAAGGAATTAAAGTATAATACTAACTGGCTCTAGTGAGATTATAAATCCTTCCACAAAATAGAAGAGTGGGATTTAAGGTTTTTCCATTTAGTGTCACCTGAAAGTTCTGGGAAGATGTCACTCATCAATAAATTAACCCCTATTCTGGTTTGCTGACAGATTGCTATTTACGAATGTTGTTTTAAGTTTTGTCAGATATTTTCCTACATCTATTAAGATGGTCTTGTGATTATATTTCCTTCATTCTGCTAGTTTGGTAAGTTACATTAATTGATTTTGGATGTTGACACAATCTGACATTCATTGGATAAACTCCACGTGGTTGTGCTGTATTATGTTTTTATAGGTTGCTATTTTTATTCACCAATTTCTGTCCATTCATGTTCACAATAGATGTTGATATTTCAAGAATTCAGGCATTCGGGTAAATCTCATCAAGTGGATGATTACTTATTATTTTCTGCAAGGCTTTTAGAAAGTTGATTTTATTTCCTTCCTACATGTTTGGTTTAATGGTAGAAATGGTAAATGTAGTCATTTCTTTTAGAGAAGCCTTAAATTATGAACTCAATTTCTTTGATCTATAAGGTACAGTTCAGATTGTTTTCCCTTTTTAAACCTCTCAAGAAATTAGTTCATTTAATTTAAATAACTGTTGGAATGTTATTAATAACACTTTCTTATTCATATTTTATGTGCCTAGAATTTGAAATGATGTCCAGTTAGTGCAGTTAATAGTTGTATTCTTTTCCTTGCTTCATTGATTCAACTAAGAGTTATTAAGTTTATTAGACATTTTAAAGAAACAGCTTTAACTTTTTATAATCTTCAATTTTATTCACTTTGAATTTCAGTGACTTTTTACATTTTTTCTACTTATTTTTTGTTTAATTTTCTCACTTTTCTAATATTTAGCGTGGATTAATTTCAAATAGTTCTCCTTCTTAACATACGCATTTAAATTTTTAAGAATGTTTTAGATGCACTCACAAGTTTAAAATATAGCATTTTCATTGCCATTTAGTTTGAAATAGTTTCTAAATGTCTCTGATTTCTTTATATGGTACATGATTTATTTAGAAGCATAATGCTTGATTTCCAGATGTCTGAAAATGTTCTAGATATGTACTTTTATCTAGTTTCTTCCATTTTGATAAGAAAACAGTTCTTTGAAATTCAGATGTATTTATATCCTCGCGTATGACCTAGCTTTACAAATATTCCACATGAAAATGACTTTGATTTGGCAGTTTGGGAGAATAGTGTCTCACATGTTTCATTTGGTTAAAATGGCTGATAGATAATCTTTGCACATTTATATTGATTTTAAATGTCAAATTGTTTCATCAATTGGGGAATGAGAAATACTAAAATTCACCAGCCACAGTTATGAACGCTTGCATTCTGCTCATGTATGTGCCCTGAGGTCATATTGTCTGCTATGAATATAATTATTCTAAGCATCTTATGAATATTGTTTGTTATGAATATCTTATGAATATTGGTGTTAACTTTTTACACTCTTTTACTTTTACAGTCTGTTCCTCAGGTTTAAAAGAGAACTCAGCATATCATATAATTAAATTGTATTTTGAATTTTATGTTCTCAGTATCTCCCAATTAATTAGAGTGTTTACTCCCTTTACAAGTAATCTAATTATTAACATGATCGAGCTACCCTTGCTACTAGTTTTCTATTTTTGCCATCTGTTCTGTGCTTATTTTTCCTATCTTCATTTGGATAAATCAGTCCTTTTCCTCCACTACCAGATGTTCTGGTGTTGATGCCATTTATTGTTTGGCCCAAGGATTATAATATCCTTGATTTGTCAGAATTTATGATAAAGTATTATTTTCAAAGTAATGTTATAATACTTCCTGTGTACTGTAGGATCTATACAATGTATACTTCCTTTTGCTAATTTTGAAGTTTATCTTAACCAATTTTCTTTTTTCTTTTTTTTTTCTTTCTTTCTTTTTTTTTTTTTTTTTTTTTTTTTTTTTTTTTTTTTTTTTTTTTTTTTTTTTAGGTCTTTTGAGTCAGGATCTTGCTTTGTAGTTCAGGCTGGCCCTGAGCTCAGCCTCCAACTCACATCACAGCAATCCTCCTTCCTCTGCCACCTGAGCACTGGGATTACAGGTGTGAGCCACCATGCTCGGCACTGTGGTATGTGGTACTGGTTGCTGCTGTGTGTATGTGGTACTGGTTGCTGCTGGTTGCTGCATGCTGTCTCCATGCCCAGTATTGTATGTGGTTACTGGGGATTGAACCTGGGTCCTTGAGCTTGCAAGACAGGCTCCAGAACTACTGAGCTAAATCCCCAGCCCCATTTTAACCAATGGTTAACCAATTTTCAATGAAAGCCCATACTTGAGGTGAAGACTACCAGGACTCCCAGAGAGCCACGTTCTTGACCTCTGAGAAAGACAGTCTTTCCTGTCAGGCAACACCATTAGCTGCACAATGTATGCCTGATCCCTGTCAGCATATGTACTGTTGGTCTCTACTCTGATAAACTAATTAGAGTCCCAGTTTCCTACTAAATGAGACTCCTGGCTGAGGTACTAAATACTGTTCTCCTCAGAACTAAAGGCTCACTGATGAGTCCCACTCCCAGCTCTGAGTCCATCTCAGAAATCCCTGCTATAACTGTCTAATGCACTTCTTTCTGTGTATATCTCAAGGTCACCTACCTTGAAATCACAGTCACTGCTTTCTCAGTAGGAAGATCCCTACAGGCCACCACCAAGTTAGAGGCTTGACTTACATTAACATTATAAAAAGAAAATGTTATATGATAAAAATCTTGATACCAATGTCCAGAATTCATTTTTCCAACTACAATCATATCAAAGACCTTCATGCATATTTAACACTGAATCAACCTTTTCAAAACAGCACAGTCTTAATCTGAACACAGTTTAAAATTCTTTGTCACAGGGAAGAATATCTTCACTTACTGCAAGAGAGATACTTTAAAAATAGCCTCTTACACTGAAATTTTTAGACTCATATTTTACAAAACCCTAAATGATTTACTTCATGAAAGAAAGAAAAATCCCTCAATGGAAACAGATTCAAAAAGAGGTTTTGATTGGTTTTATACATTATATGGATAAAAGCATATATTTGCATTTTATTTTCTTAACTTCATGGTAAAACATTTATAACATTTCACCATAAATCATTGCAGACTTATGGCTTTACTGAGTTTATCCATTTACAAAGTTTGTGTAGAATAAGACTGTAGATGTGCATGCTATATACCTCATTAATCTTTACCATGGCCACAGAGAAGATAAGCTGAGTATTTACATAAATACATGAGGCATACATACATACATACATCATGAGGCATTCTTACATTAGGCTGTGGATATCTCTTACTGTAGATGTTGATGCAAGATGTTGATATTATCCACATAACTACCTTGTCCCAGAACCATGTGGAAGACTGAAAGGCCAAAATAAAAATTTTAAAACAATATATTTTATCTTTTAGTGGCTCCCCTGGTATACAGTGCACCCTTGACTTACAAATTTGATCAGTTCCTGAGAGCTTGTTGTAACTAAGTCAATACAACTGAGATCTGGGTGTTCACCCAAGAATCTTCCTTTACCCTAATGAACGCAAGTTCTTTGTACATCAAACTGGTCATAATCTGAAGTTGTAACATGCACTAACCCACACAGGCAGGGTCATCACTAATTTGTTCTTACCAAAGGTGATAAGCATAAAGGAGGCTTCATAGAATAGAAAAATGTTAGTAGTTTAGTGGTCCTTATCCAGGAGGAAAGATAGGAACAGGAATTTCAAGTTAGAAATTCAGTGATTTCTTTCTTGTTTCTTTACTTTCTTGGTACCAATGACAACTGAAAGTGGGAGGTCGGAACCTGTATAAACTGACAGGGAAGCAGGAAAACACACCATACTTGTGTTTATTTTATTCCTTCAACTTTTGCCAGTTTCTCAACTAACCATTCTGTCAGGCTTTATCTCAGTTTTTATTGGCAGAAATATTTTTTAGTTTCATGTTTGTATATGCTTGTAATGCATATACATATGTTTTGATATCTATACATATCGAATCTTGGTCCTGTTATCTTTCCTCCCCTCCATCTCATCTCTTCCAGTCATTTTAAATGATTGCTTCCCCATAAAACTCTTTACTGGTACCTCAGAGTAGAATGGATTCTCATTTCAAGCAAATTTCCTCTTTGGAGGGACTACATATGAATTGCAATGTAAGATAAAAACCTTTTGAGGAGAAATTGGAAAGACGTGGGATTATATGGCAGCAGCACTTCGCTCAGAGTCAGCAAAGTTTTATGGCATATATGAAATTGAAAACAGATACAAAGACAGAAGTATATTGGTGAGTTCCTTCTAAACATCAATGGCCTGAATTCCTTAGCTGATTACCCTCTGTGCACCACACACTCCGCTGGGCTTCCCGTACCTTAGCGAGCTTTCTATGTGTAACAATTCTCTTTCATTCATGACAAAAGCTATGAGATTGTCTTTGATTCCTCACTTCTGCCTTCTTACAAGCTATCAGAAAACCCTGTAGATAGTGGTTAAAATAAACCCAGGAGCTAAATCTTTCCTATCATGTCCCCTGGTAGAGATCCTCATTGAGCTTCCATTTTCTTGACTGAATGATTTCAACAGCCTTCTGATTCTTCTTTCTCTGTAACCTTTACCCACATGTTTACCCCTCCTGATCTACAGTGTTTTGCTTTCAATGTAGATTATATCTCTCTCGCTGAAACCTTGCAATGCCCTGTAACACTCAGGTAGAGTCAAAGTCTCACAGTGGCCTACACGATCCCATGCCACATGATCCTTTCTCCCATTCCTGACCTAATTTCCCCAGACACTTCTATCACTAGTGCTTTCTATCACATTGACTTTTTTGTTCCTTTTTATGCCAGGCTTGCTCCTGCCCCTGAGGTTTTTTTATGGGCTGTTCTTTCTTTCTGAGTTGTTCTAAGATATATGATGGCAATATTCATCATTGCCTTCGTACCTTTGCTCCAAAAGAATTTGCTCTAGAGGCCTGCAAGGACACAATGTAAGTATAGCCTCCTCCTAGGACCTATTTCCAGTTGCTCTGTTCTGCTTTTTTCCTCATATTGTTTATCAACTTGTTATACACAGCTCACTTTCTTATTATACTGTTTATTTTCAATCTCTGCACACTGAAAACTAAGCCCTCCTAAGGCAAAGGCCTTTGTCTCTTTTGACATTAATATACATCAAACATTTATTATAATAGTCAGCGTAGCCACTTGATAGAGAGGCACTGAATAAATTAAATCACCTAAGAATTTCAATAGCCTTTAAGATAGGAACCCTCCACACTAGTCTAGGAGGATAATTAACGATGGCATCTATTCCCATGGGGTTATTAGTGAAGTAAAAACATAAAAGCAGACTTGAAGTCAGAGCTTTACTCCCAGCTCCGGTTTGTTATCATTTTCATAGCTCCATCCTGGGTCTTGAAGACAGGATTGTACTATATACATTTATGTAATTGCTCTGTCCATTACATAGGCTTATTTGCTGTCTTTCTATACTGATATTTATGTCTTTGCTGTAACAATATACCTTGATAACCAAGAAGAAGCCCCAGAAATGATCCAAGTTAACCAAGTCCCAGAGAGAAGCGATGGCTAATGAGTTAGAGAGAAAACTTCAGGAGGGGCTGGGCTCAGAGCCTCAGACTCTGCCCTCATCTATCCTCTGTGATTTTATTTTTGTGCATGGACATAGCGATGTAACCAGAATGTGAGTTTTTGAAGACACAGGTTGTTTATCTCTTCGACACAGCTTACAGTGGATATATCAAAATGTCAGGTCCACTAAGGATATTCAATAAATACTTGTTTATGTCCATCAAGGCTAAGCTGGACAAGCACAAATAGCAGAGCCAAAACAATTTACCTGGATAGTCAAGCAGAGCTAATGAGGGGAAGGAGAAAAGGAAACACTCTCACTGAAGAGCTAATAAGCAATCAATTGCAACTCTAAAAGGGATCATAGTTTCTGAGATGGAGTTGGGAATCAAATAGAATTGAGAAGATTTTTAAATAAATAGTCCCCATGGTTTTTACTTTAAGGGACAAAATAATGCAGGTCTAGAGCATGACTGATTGATTGCTCCCTGATCAATTTTTCCCTGGTCCCAGCTGTAAAAACAAAACTATAAATTATACTAATTCTTATTTTGGCTAAATGATTTCCAGGGTGGAAGGTGACAGCCCAAGCAATCATGGATTCATCAGGGCACATCACTCAGAATCACTGAAGTAGAGCCGCTTTCCTTCCCAGGGTATTGTCAAAAACTATGGTTCTCCTAGAGTCAAACCAAAAACCTATTAAATAAGTTAACATTTTCATTTATGTTCAGATAACTTTTCCTCCATTTCTGCCAGCAGCTGGAGAATAATGGCATCAATTCTCATGATAGATAAACAAGACATGGCCTGACATTATGTAAGTTTTTAGCTTAATATTTCTTTCTAATGGGTGACTTTTGAGTTCTATAAAACAAATTCTAATGAATTTCCTTTGGGCATATCTTTATCCACAAAGGCTTTCTGAAAGCTGTATGGATATATGGCTGTATGCAGATGCTCTGTGCCTAGAACAACACTATACATTCTGCAGCATAGGCAGGTGAATCAAATTCAGTGAGAGGAAGGAGACAGACAGACTGGAGAGAGAAAGACGAGGCATTTAAAGAGAATCTGAAAGAACCTGGCCCCATCTCAGCCCTGCCATTTCTTTGAGCTGGCAGACCTTTCCAAGCAGGAACAATTTTGCATGAGTTGGAACTGTGAGAGAAGTTCAGATGATAAGGACTTGTGTGTCTGATCTAAACTAAGATCAAATTTTGGATTTGCATTATAAAGAAACGCCATAATCTCTTTGTTCTCCTCACTCAGTTTTTAAAAATGTGTATTAAAGAGTGACCAGGGAATGAGGTTAGCAGCGGGCAGCTCGAGAAGCTGTGACTGCAGCACCAAGTCTGCCTCACTGAATCTGCGCTGGGTTTGGAGTTTACTTGTCTACAGGAACACACCAGAAGAGGGCCCAGTGACTGAGGTTAGCAGCGGGCGGCTCGGGAAATGGCGACTGCGGCACCAAATGTATGCCGGGGTTAGAGGTTACTGGCCTCCAGGTCCACGCTGGAAGAGCACCCAGGGACTGAGTTTAGCAGAGGGCAGATCGGGAAACGGCGACTGTGCCACTGAATCTGCACCGGGTTTGGAGCTTACTGACCTCCAGGCCCACGCCGGAAGAATGCCCAGGAACTGAGTTTAGCAGCGGGCAGCTCAGGAAGCAGTGACTGCAGCACCGAGTCTGCCTCACTGAATCTGTGCTGGGTTTTGAGTTTACTTGTCTCCAGGCCCACGCCGGAAGAGCGCCCAGGGACTGAGGTTAGCAGTGGGAGGCTCAGAAAACGGCGACTGTGCCACTGAATCTGCACCGGGTTTGGAGCTTACTGGCCTCGAGGCCCACACCGGAAGAGCGCCCAGGGACTGAGTTTAGCAGCAGGCGGCTCGGGAAGCGGTGACTGCGGCACCGAGTCTGCTTCACTGAATCTGAACAGGGTTTGGAGTTTACTTGTCTCCAGGCCGATGCCGGAGGAGCACCCAGGGACTGAGGTTAGCAGGTCAGAGTCTGATTTTCTACACAGTAACCACTGAAGCACATCCAGTCAGCTTGTATTGGTGAGTAGGTGGGCCTGTTGGAACAACAGCCCCTAACATTGCAACTGCACAGGACCTATAGCCTTGTGGCCTCCAGGCCAGCTGCACAAGTGGGCCCAGAGACTCTATATTGCTGAGCAAGTGGGCCCATTGCAACCTCAGACAGTGCCATTGTAGCAGTTTAGGAGCCACAGTCTCCCTGCCTCTAAAGCAGACAGGAGAAGGTGTTCTGACTGTATTGATTGAGTGCCTCATATTGTGTGCTAGAACTTTACAGACTGCAAAGAGCAACCCAGGAAACACTGCTATTTTAAGGTTCCTAACTATTAAGAGGAAAGTGACTTGCAACAAACAGCGCCAGAAAACACGGCAGGTCAGAGATGAGGAAACACTCCAAATCTCAGACACAAAGATCCTCACCTCCAAGTAACACAGGGGGAAGGGAAATAGAGAAGTGTGAAACCCAGTCTCCAGGGCCCTCAGAAATGGTAACCAAAGCAGATCTAGTCAAATGGAAATCAGAACTGATCTCTGAGATGAAAGCAGAGATACTGAACACTGTCAACATGATGATAAATAAAGCTAAAGAGGAAATCATGGAGTTGATAGAATGCAAGATAGCAAAAGCACTGGAACCTTTTAAACACCTACAAGCAGAAGCCCAGGAAATTGAGAAGGAAAATGAAAGCTTGCACAATAGAATGAATTTGACAGAAGACCAAATTTCAGACCTAGAAGACAGGATCTCAACCAATGAACTGGAAAAGCATAATCTATGGAAAAAAGCAAGCGATAATGCAAAGTCAACCCAACAGCTCCTAGATGATTCAAAGAAGAATAACATAAGATTGATTGGAGTCACTGAGGAAGCAGGAAACAATGCTAAAGACATCAAAAAGCTATACACAGATAATGGTAGAAAACTACACAGAAAAAGGTAAAGAATTGGTCATACAAATATATGAAGCAGACAGAACGCCACATGCCCGTGACATGAAAAAATCTATACCTAGGCATATCATCATCACAGTTTCAGATATTCAAAAAAGAATGAAATACTGAAGGCAGCCAGAGAAAAGAAAACTGTTACATTCCAAGGGAAGCCCGTCAGGATCACAGCGGACTTCTCAACTCAAACAATCAATGCAAGAAGAGCCTGGAGTGAAGTCCTTTAAGCCCTAAAGGAAAACAACTTCCAACCCAGACTCATGTATCCTGCAAAATTATCCCTCAAAATTGACGGGGAAATAAAATACATTCATGACAAAACAACACCTCAAAAACTTCACAAATACAAAACCCGTGCTCCAAAACATTTTAAAGAATATCTTGGAGAAAAATAAGGAAAGTTACAAATCCGTGAGACCTAACCAAGTTAACCCATGGGACCAAACAAGAAACTGATGGGGAAAGGGCAGAAGTAGAATAACACAGCCAAGAACAGGAAAACATGGCAGCACTAAATTTACCTATATCAGTCATAATGATTAATGTCAATGGACTCAATGCAGCAATTAAGAGATGGAGACTGGCAGAGTGGATCAAAAAACAAGATCCTAAATCTGCTGCATACAAGAACCACACCTAATTCAGAAAGAAACCCATGGACTAAAAGTAAAGGGATGGAAAACAATACTTCATGCGACAGGAAACAGCAAGAAAGCAGGAATGGCAATTTTATCTGCAGACAAAATAAACTTCAAGCCAAAGCTTATAAAGAGAGATAAAGATGGACACTATCTTTTAGTCCAGGGAAAAATCCAAGAGACAGAAATCACAATCTTAATATCTATGCTCCAAATTTTAACGCAACCAACTATATAAAACAAATATTAACGGACTTGAAAAACCAGATAAACTCCAATACAATAATAGTAGGGGACCTCAATACCCCACTGTCACAAAGAGACAGATCGACTGGACAAAAAGTCACTAAGGAAATCCTTGAGCTCAACCAGACTCTTCAGCAAATGGACTTAATAGATGCCTACAGAGTATTTCACCCACAAATTCAGAATATACATTTTTCTCAGCTGCTCATGGATCATTCTCCAAAATAGACCATGTGCTTGTTCATAGAACAGGTTTAAGCAAATATAAAGTGATTGAAGTTATCCCTTGTATACTGTCGGACCATAGTGCCCTGAAATTGGAGCTGAATAGCAAAGGAAAGCCCAGGATCTTCACAAACACATGGAAACTGAACAACATTCTGCTGACCAACCAATGGGTCACAGAAGAAATTAGAGAAGAAATTGAGCAGTCCTTACAACTATACGATAAGCCCAGTACAACATATAGA
>PVIR01041194.1:0-12885 GCA_004026965.1 Petromus typicus
CCCCCATATACATAAAATTTGTTTCCTTACTTTTTTGTTATAATCTCATTATTTTTCCCCCTTCACCCTATTTTACTTTGAGGATTTTCTATTTCACAATATATAACATACAATTCTAGGACTCATTTACATCTTTATTTTCTCATACCAGAGAAAAGATGCGATATGTACCTATCAAACAGACATTGTTTTTAAGGCACCAAATTTGCTGAAATGCAACCTAGCTGAATTAGAAAATTAGTGGAGATCCTATACCGTGAATGATGTACTCAGCTTTCTAAGTCTTCTTAACCTTGGAAGTTTTACCTGGAAATGTAAACACAAGAACTTTTACCTTTTTGTACCTTTACAAAAGAGTTAACTATGTTCAGGAAAAATTAGTAATTTATCAAAACCTTTGTAACTGATGCAAATATTTAGCATGTATATTTGACTCCAAAAAATATTTTAGTAACACATCACTTTAAGTGCTTGTTAAAGGGTCTTGTAGTAGTGAACTCCATACTCATTTATATTATCCATTTCATGAGTTTTCAAATTACATAAAATGAGTGAGGACTATTAGATCTGATGGAAACTATAAATATTACCTATTCAAACTATATTTTTGTCCAAAGAAAAGAAGCTTGATGTAATAAAATGTCAGCTCCTGACCTACTAGCCTGTTCCTGAAAGAGGGAATAAAAAGAGACAACAGAGATTTATTATTAATCATTTTTCAATTTTCCAAATTTTCTTAGCAGAATTTTATCATTCTCAGGGTATATGTATACACACTTCTATACACACTTCCTATCTTGGCCACTGAGGAATAAGGGTCTCCAAACAATCGTCAGGCATCACACAGATTACTCAAATAGGGAAGAAAAAAATGGAGAAGCTGTAGAAGGCTAATCCTATTATTTGGATTCCAGTCTAGCAGACAGTCATTGACCTAATATTGTTGCTTGGGTTGGAAGCCTTTGATCTTGTGTACAGGAACAAGTATTTCAGTCTTGAAAACAGTTATTTATATAAACCTATAAATAGCACGTGGAGGACGGTCTAAAGTGCTCATTCATCCTGTAGATTTAACTGATAGGGACCCTGAAGGGCAGAGTTATGTTTAGTGTCACTATATGGGCTGTGCTTGGTTATGAGCATGAGTCTCGTGAAACAAGGGGGGAAGGAGCATCACACGTTGTTACTGACCCACTGGATCCCATGTTAGGGACTGACGGAAAATATCCTTGTAGTATAATACACAATACTTCAATGCACAATCGTGCCTAAATTGCGAGAAAGAAAAAAGTAAAAAATCTAAGGAAGAGGATGAATGTGAGGAAGGAGAATATTAGCAAAAAGTAAAGCCTCTAACGCCCCTCCTCTTAGAATTCTGTATAGCCAAGATTGGATACTGAATTGAGGTTTGAAGCTTCTAAACTTTAAAATATGGAAGATTAAAGGATAACTTTGGCACACTTATTTTCTGTTAATCTATGATTGTTCTTATATGAGCTTGATAATGTTATTGTAGAAAAATTTGAAAATTTGTTTTAGATGAAAGTAGTATTTTATGAGTGTAAAAGATAGACAAGAATAATGAATTTCATAAGCAATCTCTCAGGCAACCAAATATAATCCAAGAAAAGAATAGACCAAGATTAGACTTAAAACAATAGACATTGTACAGTTTATTAATATAGATTTTTTATGGAGCATCAGTCAACTCACCAAAATATGTAGCAGAAAAGTAACATTGTAAGGTCAAAAAGAAAACAAAATTTGGAAAATTTATATACTAGCATAAGTTAATAATAGTTAAATAGATTTTCCTGAGTATTAACATCCTACAGGATAAAACAAAAGATTAGGAGAAACATTCCTTATTAAGAAGTTTTTCTGTTAATTATATTCTAACACAATTGCAAGAGAAACCACCAACAGAGCAAAGAGACAACCTACAATGTGAGAAAAATATTTTGCCAGCTGTTCCTCAGACAAAGATATACCGCCTAGAATATATAAAAACCTTTAAAAAATCAGTACTTCTAAATTTACAGACCCAGTTCAAAAGAGGGCATCTGAAATGAACAGATATTTTTGAGATGGAGTAAAATCTTGAAAGAAACATATGGAAAAATATTCAGCATCACAGGTAATTTGAGAAATACAACCGAAAACATTTCATCTCAAACCAGAAAAAAATAAAAGTATAATCGCCTTTTTAATATTGATATTTTTATGACAGAATTAATGAGAGAAAATAAAGAACAAATTACAAATATATAAGCTTGAAAAACAATGAATTTCAGTTTCTATGATAATAGAAAAAAGTGATGATTAGCAGGTTGGAGGTAGAGAGTGAGCCCCTTTACTATCTTGAGGTGGAGTTTGTTACCAGACTTATGCAGGAAATAGTATTCAAGTGGAGATAACGATATATTAATTTAAACATTTTCTGAAAGGTATGTGTTCAAATTACATATTTGAGAAAGGAAGGGTAATAAAAATTAACTATAAAATAAATCCATAAATCTACAATTCTGCACTATCTGCTAGAACATTTTGTAGTGATACATTTCATTTTTCTATATGATTTTGTGTGGGTGAAGTGGTGATGCTGAGAGTTTAATAGATTTTAAAGAATATACATATTATACAACTCAAAATAAAAGATGATTTCTTGGAGAATGATACAAATAAGCAAACTGGGCAAGGAGACTGAAATAGAAAACAGAAATTGTGTGTGGTAAATGTAATGTCAAAAACCCCCAGAGTGTTTGTTTATGTAATATCTTTATTTTGCTCTTATTCAAAGTGATACTGACTAGTAAACTTTATTCTGTTTACTGATGGTTTGGAAAGGATATGACTTGCATATGAGTAGCTTTACTTTGATCACAAATCAAACTGTTATGTAAGATGCATTTTTAGGTCACAAAAGTACCATGCAGTAATCAAAATAGGGCGGTATATTCAAAAAATCCCTACACAAAACATACCTGTCTCCATCACCATGCAGAGTGAGTAAATCTACAAAGACTGTTGCTGTCATATTATTAACAAGAAAATGTAAAATAATCACCATAATTGCACATGTTTTTCCAGCTTATCTGAAAGATGAATTTATAAAGTAGAAAGTAAACAACACTTTGGCACAGTTGAGAATCTAAAGAGGAAAATCCTACTTTCTCCAACTCTGGTTTTCAGCATATATTAGTTACTCATGAGAAAGGTCAAGGAGGAACAGGAGCATAGGAGGGTTCCTCCATTCCCGCCCCACGCTGACACAGAGGTGCAGAGAAGATGAGTATTTCCAGAAGAATAAGTGAAGGATCTTCCTAACCTCACTGAAGCTTTCTTCCTGTGAAGCCTAAACTCCTAAAGTAGGGGAAGAGAGCAGGAGTTAAATAATCTGTTGACCCCAGGCAAGTAAAGAACAGTTGCTTCTGGAAAAAGTGGAAGTAATATCTTTTGGACAGGAAATAAATTCCTCACTAAAACTAGTCACAGAGCTATGCAAACAGCTGCCCAAAGAACAAGCAGGCAGGATGAAAAAGGCCATTTATTTGCCCAGGACAGGCATATGGCCGAGGCTGGTACCTAGCACCTACAGCATGCGACAGCAACCTACCACTGAGGGAGGGCCAAGAACATGGAGGAAGACCTTCTCCATGACAAGGCGTGAGGAAGTCACTGAGAAGCACTAGGGAAACCACAATGCCCTGGACTCCAGGTGCCACTCTAAGCACAGATGCCTGCCATCAGTCATTACGAAAAACGTGAAACTTGTGGTGTTCTGGAGATAATAACAGTGACAACAAAAAGTAAATATTAGTGTGGATGAAAATGCAAAAATATTATGCAATTTAAAGAAATCAGACACAACAGAGTATAAATTATATTGGCTTATTTTCATAATTTTAAAAAATATCCTCATAGTCCCCCCTAAAAAAAATCTAAAAGCCTAGAGGTAGAGTATTTTTTGTCCGTGAAGGAAAATATACACAAAGTCTCATTGCTACCACAGATATGGAGAAGTACATCTAATAATGAATAAATACAGATACTATTAAAAAAACATGTGATAGTGAATTCAGTGTGTCAAATTTAGTGGACCAAGGATACTCAGCTGCTGAATGTCACTTCTGTTCATCTGTAAGGGTTCTCTGGAAGAGAATAGCATTTGGATGAGTAGTTCAATATGAGTAATGGAGGTCTTCCCAGGCTATGGGTTGACTTGGTCTAGATAATGAGGAACCAAACAGAACAAAAGATAGAAAAAGGGTGCATTCCCCTTTCCTTCCTTCTTCTCTCCCTCTCTCTCTCTCTGCCTCTCTTTGACTTAGGAAATCCTTTTTTTTTTTTTTGCCTTTGAATATGGGAATTTATGGTTCATAGACACTCAAAATCCAGGATTTGTATCCAGCAAATCTGCCTCACCATAGCCACCATCAACAGTTTCTCATTTCCGTGGCCCTGGTGTAACATCACAAACTTTCTTGGTTCTTGAGTTTGTAAATAACAGATCATGAGACATCAGCTTCCATAAGAGGACAGCCAATTCCCATAATAAATCTGTCTGTCTGTCAATCTGCCTGTCTGCTATCTTGGGGTAGATAAAGATCTCTTAGGCAAGCCACAAAAAGCAATAACTATAGAGCAAAAGGTGAATGAACTAGTTGAGTAAATTCTATTATAAAAAAGACTGAGACAGTGAAAAGAAAGCCGTATAATGGTAAAAGATATTTGCAATAGAAATATCTCAAAGGACCCATTCTAAATCCATTAAAATTAACTTGAAAGAATCAGACCTTATTTTTTTAAAATAAGCAAAACTTGATCAGACAGAATTATTCAAAAATATTGCCAAAATTAAGTCCCAGTATTTATCATACCACAAATGAATTTGTGGTAATAAGAAAAATGCAAACATCTCATAGTCAGATAAATGATCCAGACACTAAGCATATTTGCAATGTTAAATACTTATGATACTTGATTGGTTGATACATAATTTTTACTTCTATTTAAAAGCCAAAGCTAGGGCCAGGGATACAGCTCAGTGGTTCTGGCGCCGGTCTGGTGCAAGGACCTGGGTTCGATCCCCGGTAACCACATAACAATACTGGGTGTGAAGACTCATGCCCAGCAGCAACCAGTACCACATACCACAGTGCCGGGCGTGGTGGCTCACGCCTGTAATCCCAGCACTCAGGAGGCAGAGGCAGGAGGATTGCTGTGATGTGAGTTGGAGGCTGAGCTCAGGGCCAGCCTGAATTACAAAGCGAGACCCTGTCTTAAAAAAAAAAAAAAAAAAAAAAAAAAAAAAAAAAAAAAAAAAAAAAAAAAAAAAAAAAAAGCCAAAGCTATTTGAATGAAGGGACTACAGCATGTGGTGTCTCAGTTTACCTTCACAACACTGACATTCTCGAAGGTGAAAACAATGACATGACTAAGTTACAATGGACGATTTGTTCATATTCAGAATTATTTAAGATCTGTTTTCTGGTCCCATGTTTGACATAAAATGGGAAGGAAGAGATAATGAAAAGTTCTTGTTAATACATTTATAGTAAAAGGCAGAATCATCCCAGTTCACATGTTTTCGTTCCAACCTCACTTCTCTTCAACCCACAGAGCACTTCCTCAGCATGAAAGCAGGCCTGCTGGCATGGAGCAACGCCCAGAATCAAGGATGATGAAAATCAAGCAAAACAAGATTAGAGAAGAGCTGATATTTACCAAGATTCCATTGGGCACAAAAATTCTTGTATTTTCTCTGCCAGTTGCCCTGGTACACAGCAGGGAATGTCTCTCCCAAAGAGAAGAACTGCCTCTGACCTGCTTTATAACTAACAAATATGATTTGAACATTAATGGATTATCAGTGTGGGCTCTATAGTAATCTTAAAAATGCCCAGGAATTGATGGGAGTATCAGACGAGTTCAGGTTGCTGTTTTACTTGCTGGTCTACATTTGAATGAGCAATGTTTCTCTGTACCCACCTCTAGTCTTTTCAAATAGACACAGTGTCACATGTCAACAAATCTTACTGTTCAATTGCCTGAGATTAATAAATTCATTGGTAGAAAGGTCAGCAGTCAGAAGGTCAGATCACAACAAATTATGGCACGCATAAGTCTGCTTTGGCACTCAACTATCTCAAACGTACCCTTCCAGGTCTAAAATCCAATGGCTCAGTAAAACAGATTTTCATTTGTGGTACAAAGAATGATTTGCATATTTTCTTAAATCCTCATGTTAGTACCAACAAGGAGGTCTTGACATTAGACATGAAATATGTAAAACATGTATTTCTTTACTTTTTATCAGTCCATGATTTTAGATTTTATTTGTAACCAGTCATAAACATCTATGACAGTGCAAGATACACAGAAAATCGATGCAAAATAATTATTGACAAAATAACTAAAATGGAAAATAAAACAAAAATCTGTGACTCTCCTACTATTAGTATATTTGCATTGATGAACCTATTAAGCCATATTAAAAATATTTTTGTATTTACTGTGAAATATAGCATATATACAGGATATATACACAGAACCTAAATGTATAGCCCATTAATTTTCACATAGTGATGTACTGGAAACCTTTCTTCTAGGCTAAGAATAGAAAATTGCTACTATGTTATATTGTCCTTAGTATGCCACTAGATTTCCTATTGTATTGGAAACATATTCAATATACTAAGTATTATTATATTTGTTTCCATGTTTTTTTATAGCTTTACCTCCTTAACCATGCATTACAACAAATTATTACTCAATTTTGTCCATCTTTTGAGATTTATCTGATGGAATTCTGCAGACTAAATTCTGTCATCCACCATTAATTTTGTGAGATTCATCAATATTTCCTGCAATAGAAATTAATTTTCTTATTACTGTACAGCAAAGAATGTCAAACACTTTTGTTAAAGAACCAGAGAGTAAATACTACAGACTTTCTGGGGAAGAGGCAGCTTTGAAGCTACATAATCACTTCAAAAGGAATCATTTAAAACATCAGCCCTTCTCCGCTTGTAGGCTACTGAGAAAGCAAGCAGCTGGGTGTGATCCAAGATCTGAAGTTTGATAATCTGTACTAAATAATATTTCACTAAAATATGCCATCAGTAATTTATACATTTTACTTTTTAAATAAATTTAGTTTATTTGTATATTTTAGCTATACATTATGATCACATTCATTGTTGAGAATTTGTACCTGTACATGATATATCTTCTTTTTTTCCCTATTCCTCTGTCATCCCTTCAACCCCATAATCCCTCTACATACATAAACTTTGTCTGCTTTTTTGTTTGTTTGTTTATTTTGAGACAAGATCTCACTTTGAAGTTCAGGCTGGCCCTGAGCTCAGCTTCAAACTCACATCATAGCAATCCTCCTACCTCTACCTCCTGAGTGCTGGGATTACAGGCCTGAGCCACCACTCCTGGCACAGAGATATTTGGTACTGGTTGCTGCTGGGCGTGAGTCTCCACACCCAGTATGGTATGTGGTTCCCAGGGGGATCGAACCTGGGCCCTTGCGCTTGCAAGACAGGTGCTGGAACCACTGAGCTAAATCCCCAGCCCAACTTTGTCTGTTTTTTTCCTTTTAACCATCAAATTTTTCTTTCCCTTCTTTGCTTTCCCCATTCCCCTTTTCCTTTGAACATTTTCTTTGTATTTCACAATACCTATTGTACATTTTAGACCTCATTTACATCTTCAGTTTCTCATACTAAAAAAATGATATGGCATTTACAAAAAGGTGTCCTATTGAATTCACTTATGAGTATGGTTTCAAGGTGCATCCATCTAATTTATCATTTTTCATGGCTGAGTAGTATTGCTTTATTTTTTAAAAAACCTCATGTCTTTATCTAGTCTCCAGTTGATGAGCATTTGGACAGTTTCCAAGACTTAACTGCTGTAAACATGGGTGCACAGATGTCACTGTGATATGATGCTTTTAATTCTTTTATCAATATAACCAGAAGGAAAATAGCAGGGTCAAATGGAACCTCTAACTCTAGTTTTTTGAGGAATCGCCACACTGGTTACACCACTCTACATCCTCACCAACAGTGAAGAAGGGTTTCTTTCTTCCCATACCCCCACTGACATTTATTATTGGTTGACTTCTTGATAGCAGCCATTCTTTCTGGAGTGAGTTGAAATCTCAGTGGTGTTTTCAGCTGTGTCTCTCAGATGACCAGTGACACTGGACATTTTACTTTTGATGGGGAGCAGAGTCATGTACAGTATAAGGCACTGATGATACATTGAACACCCTTGTGATGATCTTTGGAGAATATGTAGGTTAGAGTTTGTATCTAGATTATCCCCTGAAAGATTTATGTGTTCAGAGTTGGGGGTTCTGGAAGATGATTGGATCATCAGACCCTGTACTTACCAGTGGATTAATTCAGGGATGAATCTGTGGTTCAATATGCTAGCAGGATGAGGCTCGCTGGGATGGTGTGACCTGGCGGGTGGGGAAGTGAATCTCCTTCCCTGACTCTTCCCTTGTTTGTCTGTTTCCTTACAACCAAGGAGTGAACAACCGTCCTTTTCCCAGAGTTTCCCATCATTCCCTTCCTGGTTTGGAGCCAGCTGAGTATGGACAAAAGTCCTTCAAATTGATAAACTGAAATAAATCTTTTTTTCTTTTGAGTGGTCAATGTCAGGTACTGTGCCTTGGTGACAGAAGAGTGATTATGATAGTCTGTATATATTTCTGTAGTGAGATTCCTCAGAACTTGACTATCTATGTATTTAACTTCAACAGACAATGTGGAACTATATTCAATTTGAACATCTTATATAGTGTATGAACATTCTTATTACACAGTTCTGGATAGTTTTTGTTGTCACAATTGTTTATCGTTAACTTTATAACATTCACTCCAAATTTATTTAGGCCAGCTCCCTTTTCCCAGCTCCCTTCACTGAATTTAGGTCACACATTAGAAGCACAGTTAAATTAATTTGCTTGCTGCAAATCATCTAGTATTCTTAGGACTCTTAGTTAACTTTTTAAAGTTTAGACACAACAAAATTTACTCCACATAGATTATACTACTTGCCTGGACTGGCACATCTTTGACCATGGTACCACAGGAAAGGATTTTCCCACATGGCCATCTTGTGGCTGACCACGTGTTTCTTTTTCCCAATGGCTAGTAACAACTGATTTGTTTTCTACCTACACTTTTGTATTCTCTTGAATTCTGCAGAGGTCAAGTCATGTAATGTGTGGCTTATTGACTCTGAGGTTTTTCATTTTTGCAAAATGCAGTTAATTTTTACGTGAGGCAATTTTTTATTAATAGATATTAATAGCTTGTTTACAGATCTATTACCAGATGAATGATACCATGATAAATAGTTTACAATTTTGCCAAATTATAAATAAAATTACTATAAACATGGTGGGTATGTGATTGCCTTTGTGTACATGGATCAATAAATCTGAGTAGAAATCCAGAAATAAGATGGCTGTTGAAATTTTGTAAAAAATTTCCAATCTGTTATGCGTAATAATTTTCAATTTTGGACCTCACAAACAGTGGATAAGAGTTGTTATTTTATAACACTTTGTGAGTGAAGCATACTGTAATTGATTTTTATGATTGTAATAGATTTTTAGATGCATCGCATTTTTATTTCAATTTGCATTTCTTTATTTACAAACAATATAGAACATTTTTTCATATCCTTGTTACCATTCATATATTTTCTTTGGTGAAGTATCTCTTCAGATCTTTTACTCATTTTCAAGTGAATTATTTACTTCTTTTGGGGTTTGAAGACTTAATTTATTCAAGAGATGTCTCATGGCAGATACATAATTTGCAAATATTTGTCTCTGGACTGTGGCTTATTTTCTCAAACTTTAATGGTCTGTTTTAGGAAGAAGATTTAAATTGGTATAACGTAAAATTTGTAATTCTTTCTTTTATAGATAGTGTTTATTTTTTTAATCTCAGGTTCATCACCATTCCCAAAGTCATCCAACTTTCTTAGATAAGGTTCATATTTATGTGGCTCTGTACTTCTGCAAATGATGCTCTGGGGTGCCTGTGGTGGTTAGAACAGAGTGTGAGGTAGACTGGTCTTGACATTTTCCCAGGGGACTGTTGACCGTGAGATGTGCAGACTCCTGGCTGTCTGAGGGGTCATGTCGGTGTGACCTCTAACCATAGTTATTTCTTCCTCTCCAGAACTGCTCTATTCTGCTTTCTGGCTGCCATCAACTAAGCATCTTTGCTTTTGTGCTTTTCTCCCATATTGTTTCTACTTTGGCTCAATAGCCATTGACTGAATCCCTCAAAACATGAGCCAATTTAAACCTCTCTTCCTTTAAGCTGTGAGTGTCTGGTATTGTGATCAGCAGTGGGAAAGCTGATAACGCAGAGCCTCAGTTACAGCTTGCCTGCGAAATAAGTTTCTATGAGTCTAAACCATCAAATTTCAAGTTACTCACCACTTTAAAATCTCAAATGTAAAATCAATTTTTCAAGTTTTCATCTTATAAATTACTGGTCTTGACTTTTTAGCTTTTGGGTTTTTTTTAAAAAGCATATATGCTTTTCATTGCTTTTGGATACTCTCCTCAACAATTTAAATGAGAGTGTTTGTTTTCTTGGTGATAATTGGTAGAATAATAGAAATTATAAGGTTTATATTTGAGAATATTACTAATTGTGTATCAATGAACTAATGATGGTAAAATTATTTCTTAGTCATGTTATAATCTATTTTTAAACTTCTATAATTAATTAAATTTATATTCAGAGAGATTTCTGCTATTATCATTTTTATATTTATATTTGGTTACCATGTGTAACTCTCAACTTAACTGTGAATATGTACTTGGAAAGATAATCCATAGAAATAGGATTTGGGGACAAGACCTATCACATTTGGTTTAGAAGTTTGAGAGAAACTACAACTCTTTCTTTAACTATAATCATGTATCTAATTCCTCCATTTCAACTATCTGAATTATATATCTGAGGATATATAATTATTTTAACATATTAACAGAGCCTGTACTTCTGCAAATGATGCATTAGCACTGAAAACATTTGTGAACTTTTAGTTCAGATTAAAGTGCTCTGAGGATTGTATTAAAGAAGGCCACAATATGGATTAGAAGCATTCTACAATAAAAAGAAGGAATATAATTGCCATTTTTAAATTATTTTAGCCTCTGCAAAATCAAATATGCCCCAAATCTCTTAATACTTATCAAATTAGAGTCTGACTAGGAAGTATGTTGAACCTATACTTTCATTTATTTTGAACACATATGAAAAATAAAATTTCATTTACATTTTCTATTTTACAAATATTCACTGAAGACTAGTTATGCTGTTTAATATGCACCCCATTGTATTAAATTTATATAAGTACAGGCAAAAATATGTTGGCTTTGTAAAGGTCAGCATGTCAAAGTGGTTTTTCTTACACTGTAAGCAGTATTTATTTTACTTTTATTTACTTCTATTGACTTTTCAATTTTTATAATAAAGATGACATTATAAATGAGATAAGAAATGTTATTTAGTTTTGAAAGTGTTTGTCCTTTGTTATTCTAGTCCGGCTTCTGAAAAAAGTTTTCTGATCAAAATATATGAATTATCATTGATATCTTCCCTGACCATTTTGAAACATAATGCAGTCTCTAGGACATAATGCTATTTGTATACACATTTCTACTTCACAGATTCCTAGGGAAAACTGTTTAAGTAGCAATAACAAACAGGACAGTTTAAATTAAATTAAATAATTAAATGAAATTAAATAATTAAATAAATTGAGACATAAAAATAAAGTGTTTGAACCAATATAGGAACAAAATGTTGCCCCAACCCAAGAATGGGGCAGGGAATATTCAGTTTGGTGGCTCTCTGACCCATTTCTTTTCTTGTCTTTCACATTTTCTGTCTTATATTTTTTGATCTCACATAGGTAAGAAAAGCACAATTATAAAATATAAATATGCCTGGATTTTAAAAGTTTAAGTTTCTATATTAGTAGTACTTTAATTATTGCACTTTTGCATCCATTTCTGTTTTGATGATAGATACTTGGAGCCTATTTGATGCCAAAGACAAATACAAATTCCAAGGTCAAGGATAAAAGAAAGTCAAGGAATGAGAAAAATCTCTTTACTGTTGTCTAAAAGAGGGCTATTTTTTTGAATGAATACTTTGTTAAAGCCTTTGCAATGAGAAAGGGGAGAAACATAAGCAAGTAAACTCTTAAGCTGTTTTCTAGGATTTCAAGTCTCTTCACGTCATTTTTTAAAAAATTTTCTGTCAGGAAAATGAGTAAATTTAAATAAGAACTAGAGTTGGAATTGACAGTGAAAGGAAGAAGGGAATATAAAGATGAGACCTATTGGACCTAGAAAACAGATTTGTATAGTCAGAGATAATTGGAATTTATTATGTTCTACTGGTTATAGAAATGTAAAAATCCACCTTCATGGCTTGGGATGTAGCTCAGTGGCACCATGTCTGACTCAAAGTGTGAGATCCTGAATTCAATCCCCTGTACAGGCAAATAAAATCCTCTCCACTACTGTTCCATGAGATATCCATAAAAATTCTATTGAAATCTGTGAGTTTCCTAAAGACATCCATAACAAAAATTCCACTGATTAGCTTTAGCAATATAAATTCCTACAGTTGTGGGGACCTGACATCAACTTACTTGCAGGACCATATTCCTTCTCACAAGGAAATAATCTGGTCTAAGTCACTCTATTGTCACTGGCACAGGATATGTGATACTGAACACTCACAACTTTAAGAGAAGAGACTTATTTTGACTCCTATTTTTTTGCCCAAAATTGGCTGACTCCATGACAGACATGGC
>PVIR01041195.1:0-12902 GCA_004026965.1 Petromus typicus
TTGCGCTTGCAAGACAGGCGCCAGAACCATTGAGCTAAATCCCCGGCCCTGAATTGTTTATTTTTGTACTACTGAGTTTTAAGAATTTTTTATTCAGGGGCTGGGAGTTAGCTCAGTGGTTCCGGTGCCTGTCATGCAAGCGCAAGGACCCGGGTTCGATTCCCCGGTAACCACATAACAATACTGGGTGTGGAGACCCCCACCCAGCCGCAACCAGTACCACATACCACAGTGCCGGGCGTGGTGGCTCACGCCTGTAATCCCAGCACTCGGGAGGCAGAGGCAGGAGGATTGCTGTGATGTGAGTTTGAGGCTGAGCTCAGGGCCAGCCTGAACCACAAAGCGAGACCCTGTCTCAAAAAACCTAAAAAAAAAAAAAAAAGAATTTTTTATTCAGATATATCTTTTTCAAATATTTTCTCCCGGCCTTGGGTTGGTCTTATTCTTTTAACATATGCAAACCAGAATTTTTTAAAAAATATTTTTTAAATTCAAATCTTTATTGGTACATTATGAATATACATCATCATCGCATTCAACATTGAGAGTTTGTACCAGAATATGGCTTGACTTAATTTTCATTTCAAACCAGAATTTTTTAGTTTTAAGTAAGTCTAGCTATCAGTTCTTTCATAGAATGTGTCTTTGCTGTTATATCTACAATTCTTCATAAGCAAGACCATCTAGGTTTTCTTTTACATTATCTTCTCTAAGAGCTTTATAATTTAGTGTTTACAGTTGGATCAATGACCAATTTTTTTGTTGTTGTTATTGTTAATTATGGTGAGAGTGTAAGGTCCATGTATAGCCTTTTTCTTTTCTTTTATTTATTTATTTTTTTTGAGACAGGGTCTCGCTTTGTAGCTCAGGCTGGCCCTGAGCTCAGCCTCCAACTCACATCACAGCAATCCTCCTGCCTCTACCTCCCGAGTGCTGGGATTATAGGTGTGAGCCACCACACCCAGCACTGTGGTATGTGGTACTGGTTGCTGCTGGGCCTGAGTCTCCATACCCAGTATGGTATGCCATTAACTGGGAGATCAAACCCGGGTCCTTGCGCGTGCAAGACAGGCGCCAAACCACTGAGCTAAATCCCCAGCCCATGTATAGCCTTTTTCTCTCTGCCTGTGATCTCTCTGTGTTTCCAAGACTGGCTTTGAACTTCCAGGCTCAAGGAATGCTCGTCTCCACCTCCAAGTAGCCGGGCCCACAGGAATGTGCCCCCACGCATGTCTAGATTTCTTTTCTGCATTCATGAAGATGTCCACGTGAATGGATGTCCACATTTGCCTTCATATTTCAGCTCCAGTTCTGGGAATGACTACCTTTGCTCCGTTGTATTGCTTTTCCTCCTTAGTCAAAGATATTCTAACTATATTTATGTGACTCTGTACCTCTGGACTCTATTCAGTCATACTAATTTATTTTTCTATCCTTGCATAAGTATCATATTATATTTATAAGTGTAGCTTTTCAAGAAGTCCTGAAGTTGGGCATGAATGTTTGATAGCTCTCTACTTCCTTAATACTTCTTTGATACCTCTCATCAAAGTTTTGTGGTTTTCTTCATATATCTCTTATAGATACTTTCATTATATTTTTATTAAAGTATATTATTTTGGGGAGTGGTAATATAATGGTAATGTCCTTTTAATTTCAGATTCCATTTGCTCACTGCTAATGTAGGAAAGCAATTCATTTCTGCATATTAACTGGCATCTTCCAACTTTCCTGAAATCACTTAGTAGTTCAAATTTTAGTAGTTTAATATTTACTTTTTTTTTTAAGTTTTTTGAGACAGGGTCTCACTTTGTGGTTCAGGCTAGCCCTGAGCTCAGCCTCAAACTCACATCACAGCAATCCTCCTGACTCTGCCTCCCGAGTGCTGGGATTACAGGCGTGAGCCACCACGCCCGGCGCTGTGGTATGTGGTACTGGTTGCTTCTGGGATGAGTCTCCATGCCCAGTATTGTTATGTGGTTACCAGGGATAGAACCCTGGGCCCTAGCGCTTGCAAGACAAGCGCCGGAACCACTGAGCTAAATCCCCGGCCCCAGTAGTTTAATATTTTCTAGTTTCCTTCCTACATGATGTATTTACCAACAAAAGCAGTTTTATTTCTTGCTTCCTAATCCATATACAGTTTATGTCTTTTTCTTGTATTCTTTCCTTACCTAGAACTTCCTGATTTTAGTAGGAAATCTAATTTCTCACTGTAATATGTTATTAGCGTTAGGGTTTTTTTTTTTTATGCTCTGTATTGAAATGAGAAAATTCCTCTCTATTTCTAATTTGGTAAGAGCTTTTATCATGAAAAAATGCTAGATTTTGTTAACTGCTTTTCCTGTATCTTTTACTGTAATTGTGTCATTTCTTTAGCTAGTTGATGTAAGAGATTATATTAGTTGATTTTTCTTTTTTCTTTTTTTTGGTAAGGTTTTTTGAGACAGGGTCTTACTTTGTAGATCAGGCTGGCCCTTAACTCACTATGTAGTCCAGGTGAGCCTTGAGCTCACAGCAATTCTCCTGCCCCTGCTTCCTGAGGGCTGGGATTACAAGTGTGAGTCACCATGCCTGGCATTACGGTATGTTGTTACTGGGATAGAACTCAGGACCTTGCCCTTGCCAGGCAGACACCAGAACCACTGAGCTAAATCCTCGGCCCTACATTAGTTGATTTTTGAAAACAATTTTTTTTTTTTTTAGGTTTTTTGAGACAGGCTCTCACTTCTGTGGTTCAGGCTGGCCCTGAGCTCAGCCTCCAACTCACATCACAACAATCTTTCTGCCTCTGCCTCTCGAGGGCTGGGATTACAGGCGAGAGCCACCATGCCCGGCACTGTGGTATGTGGTACTGGTTGCTGCTGGGCGTGAATCTCCATGGCCAGTATTGTATATGGTTAACAGGCAATGGGAATCGAACCCGGGCCCTTGTGCTTGCAAGACAGGCTCCAGAACCAGAGCTAACTCTCCAGCTCCAGTTTTCATCTTTTTTTTTTTTTTTAAAGGTTTTTTGAGATAGGGTCTCGCTTTGTGGTTCAGGCTGGCCCTGAGCTCAGCCTCAAACTCACATCACAGCAATCCTCCTGACTCTGCCTCCCAAATGCTGGGATTACAGGCGTGAGCCACTATGCCCAGCACTGTGGTATGTGGTACTGGTTGCTGCTGGGCATGAATCTCCACACCCAGTATTGTATTGTATGTGGTTAGCCGGGGATCGAACCCGGACCATTGTGCTTGCAAGATAAGCGCTGGAACTACTGAGCTAAGTCCCCGGCTCCTGATGTTTATTCAGTATTAAAAACCATTTTTGCTTTTTGCTGTGCCTTGTAACTTTTTGTTGAAAGATGGACATGATACACTTTGTAAAAGGAACTGTAATACATAGGGCCAGGGTTTAGCTCAGTGGTTCTATCTTGCAAGCACAAGGCCCAGTTTGATCCCGGTAACCACATACAATACTGGGCATGGAGACTCACACCCAGCAGCAATCAGAATCACACGCCACATTGCCAGGCGTGGTGGCTCATGCCTATAATCCCAGAACTCAGGAAGCAGAGGCAGGAGGATTGCTGTGATATGAGTTGGAGGCTGAGCTCAGGGCCAGCTTGAACTACAAAGCAAGACCCTGTCTCTAAATAAATAAATAATAACACATAGGCTTTTAGTAATGCAGTGACAAAGTATGGAGATGAGAGAAGTGTTCTCTAGTCTGATAATTAGTCTCTGTGCCCCTGAACTATGAACTTCACCAGTGCTAATTGGGGCTTGCTTGCTTTTGTTGTTTTGTTTTGTTTCATTTTTTTGAAACACGGTCTCACTTTTTGTAGTTCAGGCTAGCCCTGAGCTCAGCCTTGAACTCACAGCAGTCCTCCTGCCTCTGCTTCCCAAATGCTAAGATTACAGACATGAGCCACCACTATTGGCACTAGGGTGTGTGGTACTAATTGCTTGTGGGCATGAGTCTCTACACCCATCATTGTTGTATGTGGTTACCAGGGATTAAACTCTGGCCCTTGCACTTGCAAGGCAGAACCACTGAGCTTAATCCCCTGCCCTTGCTTTTGTTTTATAAGCCCCTACCCTGAATGTTTATTTTTTTTTTGTTTTGCGGTGAAGAGTTTGGTGTTTCCTTTTTCCCTCATAGGAAGCTGGAGAAAACAGGAATTATTTCCATCCTTCCATGTTGTTAGGCCCTAGTAAAACCCCAGCAGGCTCAGGTAAATTAATTTCTCGTGAGGGCAGTTATTAAGAACAGAATGTTTCTAGGGGTCAGGGATGTAGCTCAGCAGCACAGCACCTGTATGGTAAGCATGAGGCACTGAGTTTGATTCCCAGTAATAACAACAATAAAAACAGAATGTTTCTGAGCCAGGTATGGTGATACTCACCAGTAATGCCAGCACTCTGTGAGAACAGGCAGGAGAATCACAAGTTGTCCCTAACCTGGGCAACTTAGTGAGACTTTGTCTCAAAATGAAAAAGAGAGAGAGACAGAGAGACAGTATTGAGGATGTGGCTCACTGAGAAGGCCTGGTTTCACTCCCTAGTACCTAAAAAAACCCCCACCATATCCTGGCATACTTCAAAATGGTTCCTTTTCTCAACTCCCTGACAGAAGCAAAAGGTCCTTATCTATTATGAGAACATAGTAGTATATATGGGAAATAACTGAATCCTCTTGAATTTTATTTTTAATTCTGATCTTTATTGGTACATTATATATATATATGCATCGTGATCATTCAGCATTGAGAATTTGTACTAGTATATGATATGACATAATTCTCATTTTTCCCCATTCCCCTACCCACCCTCCAACCCCCCGCCTGAATCCCCTTGACTTGTAACTTCGGACTCGTCTATTTTGAATCTTTAGAAATTTGTCAGTTGTACTTTAGGTTTTCCTGTCTTTTTTTATTTTTATTTTTATATTTTTTAGGTTTTTTGAGACAGGGTCTCACTTTGTAGTTCAGGCTGGCCCTGAGCTCAGCCTCAAACTCACATCACAATCCTCCTGCCTCTGCCTCCCAAGTGCTGGGATGACAGGCGTGAGCCACCACGCCCGGCACTGTGGTATGTGGTACTGGTTGCTGCTGGGCGTGGGTCTCCACACCCAGTATTGTTATGTGGTTACCGGGGAATCGAACCCGGGTCCTTGCGCTTGCAAGACAGGCACCGGAACCACTGAGCTAACTCCCCGGCCCTAGGTTTTCCTGTCTTAAAACTAGTTCTTGTGGAGATTTTTGCTCATGAGTTTCTCCCTGAGCTCGTGTGATTCTCTATTTGCTTGTTTGTCTCTCTGGGTTTAGGGGCAGCCATGTGTCTATGGCCTTACTTGTCTGACTAAAAGTTGTTGATTTTTCCATTTTATCAGCTTTACTTGTTAGGATGGACAGAGTGGCAGTTCCTAAACTCCTAACATGCCAGACTTAGAACTTGGACATTTATTTTGTTTTTCAAATCAAATTTGAAAAAAAGAAATAGATCATTCAAAAAACTTCCTTCCTCCCTCCCTCCCTCCTTGCTTGCTTGTTTGCTTTTTTGTTTTATTTTGGGTTTTACTTTTCTTGAGATAGAGTCTCACTATAATTCAGGCTAGCCTTCAACTAGTTCAGCTAGCATGTCTCTTCAACCTACATTGTAGTGTGTATTTTTACATTTTTTTCCCGCCCCTTTCCTGCTTGTACTTAGTCCAAACTCTCTCTGCAGACCCTATTTTTTTCCTACTTTATTTATTTATTTAGGTTTGGCTATTCTGGGGATCGAACTCAGGGCCTTGGGATTCCAACATAGGCGTGATATCACTTGAGCTAAATCCCCGGCTCTTTCCTACCTTTAATAAGTGCTAAATTTGGCCACAGTTAACCAAAAACAAAAGAAGAAAAAAAGAAAATTTTCTGTTTCTATTCTCTCTTCACTCCCTCTAGACTCCAACTGACAATTTCCCCTGAGTCATTGAGATACTGTTATTTTTTTTCTTTTGCCTAAGATCGAACTCAGGGCCTTTTGTTACTAAGCCTGCACTCTACTGCCCTACTTTATCTGTAGTTCAATTTTTTAAAACATCTTTTTCTTGGCCAAGGATTTAGCTCAGTGGTTCCCGTGTCTCATGCCTGTAATCCCAGCACTCGGGAGGCAGAGGCAGGAGGATTGCTATGAGTTTGAAGCTGAGCTCAGGGCCAGCCTGAACTATAAAGCGAGACCCTGCCCTCACACACACACAAAAAAACTGAAGACTGTAGCTTGCGCTCTATTTTCTAGGTAGTATGCTCTGAGAAAAAACTGTACATGTATGTGTGTTTTACCCAGTAAAGTGCACTTCATCCATTGGATTTCTGGTTGTCCTTTAATTTCCCTTGCAGTTTTTTGTGTTTTTTCTAATATTAGTTGAATATAAGCTGTTCACTACACTTCTCCCCATGATACTAAGTCAGCACTGTATCACCGTGCTGCATCCCTAGCCCACCTTTCTGTGTTTCTCTGAGTCTTTCTCTCCTTGTCTTTTCTCCCTGTCCCCCTCCTGACATACTTCCCTTACTTTGATCTCTGTCTCTTCTTGCAGGGAGAACCTGGCCCCAAAGGAGACCCTGGTGAGAAGAGCCACTGGGTAAGTTCTGAGCGTGGTCCAGGCCTGGCCTCCCCTTGTCTTTTCCCATCCTGGGTGCTCAGGAGAGAATTCTCTTTACCAGTAGGCCCTGGGAGTGGGGTGCCCCGTCCCCATTTCCTCTTCTGCCCCAGCTGACACCTGGGCGATTCTCTGCCCCTTCCCCTCCCTATCTAGTCACTCCCAACTGGGCAGAACCGGGCCTAGCAGCAGACCATACCAGTCTCTGTTTCTGTCTCTGCCCCTGTCTCCATCTTTGCTGTACAGCCTTTTAGGGTCAGGGTGGCTCTATCTATTCCTGCTGGGTGGTTTAGGTGACCCAGGCCAGACTGCATCCACTGCCACATGGTGCTCTTCTAGAAAGGGCTTTTTTGACTTCGGCTCCCCAGTCAAGACAGAGAAAGCATGAAGAAAGTATCAACATGGAATAACAGAATAGGGGGCCTTAGGAAAGCCACAAAGCACAGGAAGGGAGGCCTGGGAACAGGGAGATGTATAGAGGCCCTACACCAAAAGCACAGGGAGTCTAAACACCACCATCTACACAGGAAATCTTGGAATCCTGGGAAGGAGCCTTTGACACTATCATACACACATTTGACGTGCTTTGGGTAATTTGATGCCACTATACCCAAAAGATCTATGAATGACATGAGGGCCTAGCTCCCATTCCACAAGTAGGAAATCCATAGGAATGGCAAAGGAAGCCTAGAAACTGTCACATGCAAAGAAGAGCTAGGAAAAACTGGACCAAGGGATATAGATACCGCTATATACAAAGGAAAGAAGACGAATAAGAAGGCGGGGTCCTAAAAACTGTTGCATACACAAGAAACAACAACAAAGTCCTAGGTGCACACACTGAGAAATCACATGATCATGTGGGCTCCTAGAAACCATTACAATCATTGGAGATAATTGCAGTGAATGAATTTCAGGGCCTAAAAATCGACTGCGAAAGATGACACGTGAGGGAAGGTCCAGGAGCCCTGTCCCAAAGGTCCCCACCATATCCCAAAGTTCCACAGTACAGGGACCTGGAAACCAGTGACCTAGGAGACATTTGGAAAATAGGCAGGATTGGGGCAGACACCCCACAGAAGAGACACCTTGGGTACTCTTTTGGAGGGTGGTGTCATGCTCCCTCCCTCCTACCTCCCACCCCTGCAGTCTGGCCAGGACACCCCACTGGGTTGCAGTCATGAGTTAGTGAGGGTGTGGGCAGCCCCAGTGCCGGCCCTCTCATTATGGATGTGGAGTCAGTGATGGATCCAGCCGTGGGAGCTTCCTATCCTGCATGAGTCCTCCCTCAGTGTCTCTCTGACTTCTGGGGCTCTGCTACCTCTTCTAGCTGCTATCTGTCCACCTACCACTGCCACTGCAGCTCCAGGGTCTCTCAAGACTTCGCAGAGTAAGGATGAGCTGGGCAGGAAGTCAGGTAGATCTCTCTCTCCTGGTAGGTCTCCCAGAGACCCTCAGGCTGGGAACATGTTTTTTGCCCAGCCCAGGAGAAGTGGGAAAGGTGAGGTCAAGGCAGAAGTGGGAAAGGTGAGGTCAAGAGAGAATTAGGCTGTGTAGTTCCATTCCTACATGGGGAGCCCTGACAAAGGGACAGGGTGCCTGGGCCCCCCATACCAGGCCTTGAACACAAGATTACACCTGGCCGACGCCACCCACAGAGTAGCAGGGCCCTGTTCCTGCTCGTCCTCCTTCCTGCCCCTCATCCCCCTGCACTGCTCCCCCTGCTTGCTGCCTGCCTAGAAGGGGACCTGCTGGACTGGGAGCTGCATGAAGCTTTGAGGCTGGAGCCCAGCTCTGGTGGAAGTAGGTGGGGATAGGGAAGGGGAACCCGGTACTGGCCAGTCTCTGAGGCTCAGGGTATGTTCCACATAACAGTGTCCTGTCGCCACAGCTTTTTTTCTGATTTTTTAAAAAATTCAGATCTTTGGGGGCCGGGGATTTTAGCTCAGTGGTTCTGGCACCTGTTTTATAAGTGCAAGGGCCTGGGTTCAATCCCCTGGTAACCACATATAATACTGGGCGTGGAGACTCAGGCCCAGCAGCAACCAGTACCACATACCACAGTGCTGGGCGTGGTGGCTCACGCCTGTAATCCCAGCACTCGGGAGGCAGAGGCAGGAGCATTGCTGTGATGTGAGTTTGAGGCTGAGCTCAGGGCCAGCCTGAACTACATGGCGTGACCCTGTCTTCGAAAAAAAAAAAAAAATCTTTATTGGTACATTGTATATACCCATCATGTGCACTTGCAGCATTGAGAATTTGTACCGGTATATGATATGACATGACTTGATTCTCAGTTTTTCCCATTCCCCTACCCACCCCATAACCCCCTGTCCCCTACATACATAGGCTTTTCCTTTTTTTATTACCATCACATTATTTTTCCACTCTTTACTTACTCCTACACCCCATTTCCTTTTAAATATTTTCTGTTTCACAGTAGTTTTTAAGAGGCCTTGGCCTGGCTTAGCTGTGGCTCAGCACTGACACCCAGTGGTCATGGAATCCACTATAGGAACAGAGTGATCAGCCTGAGCAGTCTGAGGCCAAAGCCTTCATCCCTTACTTAAACAGGGGAGAAGGCCCAGCTCTGCAGAGAAAAAGCCATGGCAAAGCCTGGACCTGGCCTTCGTTGGCACTGCAAACACGCAGACCGTGTAGACAGTCCCCATCCTCAGGGTGGTCACCATGGGACAGGAAAAGAAAGACCTGTAGACAGCAGCCACAGGACAGAGGGAAGTGGCCTGTAATAGCAGATGCCGATATGGCCTCATGGAGGACACAGAAAGGCCTCAAAGGTTGTCGCTGTGTCATGGCCCAGTGAGTGTGTAGCAGGCCCTGGACACTCAGCACAGAAGCAAGCCAGGCCAGAAAGGGTCCGAGGTATCAATGCTCCCAATAAACCAACCTTCTGGGAAGGGCATTTTAAAAAAAAATGCCTCCCTTTTTATTTTTGCTTTATTTGAATTTTTTTTTTTTTTTTTTTTTGAGACAGGGTTTGCTTTGTAGTTCAGCTGGCCCTGAGCTCAGCCTCAGCCTCAAACTCCTAGCAATCCTCCCACCTCTGCCTCCCAAGTGCTGGGATTACAGGCATGAGCATCCAGGCCTGGCACTGTGGTGTGTAGTACTGATTGCTGCTGGGCCTGAGTCTCCACACCCAGTATTGTTGTATGTGGTTACCGGATTAAACCGGTCTGTGCACTTGCAAGACAGGCGCCAGAACCATGGAGTTAAATCCCCAGCCCCTGAAATTTTAAAAATATACTAAAATGCTTATATAATGGACATCCACCTGTCCTTCCTTTATGTCAACCAATTAGTAGTATTTTGCACATTTACTGTTTTTCTCTTTATTGTGTTGGTATATCACTCTTTCTAATTCATCTGAAAGTCAGTTACAAATATCATCACTTCCCCTAACCTTTTCAACATGCACCTAACAATAGACATACTCCCAAATAATTGTAATATAATTGTCATGCCTAAAAAACTTAACATTAGTTAAGGTGATGCTGCTTCATACGTAACTTATGTCAGTTTTATAAGTTGTCCCAAAATGCCTTAGATAGTTCCTTTTATTTATCCATTTAGTTTATTTAGTTTCATAGTGCTGGGAATCAAGCATAGGGCCTCATGGTATGCAAGTGCTTTACTACTGAGCTATACCCAGCACAAAAGCTTTTTCTAAAAATCCAGGTTCTGATTAAAGTTGACATGTTGCATTTGGTTGTCACGTCTCTGCTCTCTTTTAGTCTAGAACAGACTGTCTGTCTTTTTCTTCTTTCTTTTCTTGACCCTCCTCCACCCCCATATACTGAAGACTGAACCCGAGATTGAACCCGAGGCCTTCACATAGATCTACATCACAGCACCTCTTTCATTCTTTTGTTTTGAGACAGGGTCTCACTAAATCTCTAAATTGCCCAGACAGGGGTCCAAACACGCAGTCCTCCTGACTCAGCCCAGAGCTGGGATTATAGGTGCACATCATCACAGCTAGCCTTGACTTTGTCTTTTTTTAGTTACTTGTTTGTTGTTTGGTTTTTTTTTTTATTGTTTTGTTTTATTTTTTGTTTTTTAAGATAAGGTCTCCCTTTGTCATTCAGGCTGACCCTGAACTACCTATGTAGCCCAGGCTGGCCTTGGACTCACAGCAATCCTCCTGTCTCTGCTTCCCGAGTGCCGGGATTACAGGCCTGAGCCACCACACTCAGCATTGTGATATGTGGCACCAGGGATCAAGCTGTGGAACCTTGTGCTTGTCAAGCAGATGGAACCACTGAGCCAAATCCAACACCCCCCCCCCCAGCCCTATTGTTTGTTTTTGAGACAGGGCCTCACTGTGTATCCAGACTCAGTTTTTGTTGGTGTAAGTCCAATGTATGTTTGGGTCACAGAAGGAAACGAAGAAAACGAGGCACTCAGGGATGAGATCCAGCAGGGAGAAGAGCCTCAGAGGACTGAACCACCAAGCTGTCTTCCAACAGCTCTTTTACTATGGAGTCAATACAAAGTAGCAATGCATAGGGTTAAAAACAGAAGATGTGGGCTGGAGCATTTCCTGGTACAGCTTTGAAGTTCTTACTGATTCCTATCCCAGTGTTTACTGATCTGTGTGGGGAACATCCTGTGAACTGGTGATAAGGAAACTCAGGAGTTCTGCATAGTTGGTAAATGGCTACCTTTTCTCCTACAACTTTTAGCTCACTAAGTAGCCTAGGCTGGCCATGAACTGCGGTGTCAGCCACCATGCTGGATTACAGGGAGGCCTGAGCTTTCCTGGCCTGACTCTGTCTTTTAGTGAATGCCTCAAGTCTAGATTTCTTCACAGTGAGATGCAGTGCAGGTGAAGTACTGGGTAGGAGCCCTTGTGGATGTGGTGCCCTTGGACTGCAGCTCATAAAGATGCCCAGGGTGTCAGTCTATTCCACTGTCCATGCCGAGAATAGCTTAATGGAATTTTTTCAGGTTATCGATTTTTAGATCTTAGTCCTGTGATACTTAAAGAGGGGTTCCATTGGCATGCAACCCATTGTGACCCTGGGAAATGGCTACTATAGCCATTTGGTGGCATGAGGATAGCCTGATGTGTTTGACATGACAGAGCAGCTGGATGATAAGAGACAACCCAGGAAGCAACTTACTGATACTGGAAATGTTAGGAGCCCTCTTAGATGTTGATTAGATGTTTCTGTGGAGAACAACTCCTTTAAAAGATTGGATTATAATTATACAAATGTGCGTGTTAGACATCCCTTTATTTAATGCAGTTCAAGTAAAGGATGCGAAGAGAGAGCTCTAGATGTCAACACTGGAATAGTTCTCATCCTGTTCTTTGTTGAAATTAAGATACCTACCTTCTGGAAATAGCTTCATTCTCAGCTAAGCGAGAGGAAGGAGTGAGGAATGGTGGAGAATGTTGAGTCTCCATGCACAAGAAAGAACAGACAGGTTGAGAGGAAGTCAAGGTGATCCCTGGCTGTTGAGGTCTCTGAGGGCAGCTAGCTCCGCTTGTGGGCTGTGGAGTCCGAAAGCCAGGCAGCCCGAAGGAGGAGTCTTGAGTGCTCATGGCTACACCCCGAGAGCTGGAGGGTACAAGTCAAAGAAGCAGAGGTGCAGACCAGCACTGCCTAGCACACAGAATCGAAGGCAGAATAGGGGCTGTTCCATGGCGCTGGAAGGGATGAGCACTAGTTTTTGGGAAGGGTCTCTGGACCAGAGCCCCAGGGGTTGTGGGGGTTGTTTTATTTTGTTTTTTGAGATAGGATCTTACTATATAGTTCAAGCTGGACCTAAACTCACTGTGTAGCCCATGGTGACCTCCATCTCATGGTAATCCTCCTGCCTCAGCCTTCCAAGTACTGTGATTATAGGTGTGCTACAGTCTGCCAACATTCGAAGCACCAATTCTCCAACAGCAGTGCCCCTCAAACATTTTCAGTGTTTATTTATATTCAGTTTGGTGTGAATGGAAATATTGCTGGGGATTTAGCTCAGTGGTTCCTGCACCTGTTTTGCAAGTGCAAGGGCCTGTGTTCGATTTCCCTCTCCCCCAATGGGGCGTGGAGATTCACACCCAAGAGCAATCAGTACCACACACCATAGTGCCGGGTGTGGTAGCTCATGCCTATAATCCCAGCACTTGGGAGGCAGAGGCAGGAGGATTGCTGTTATGTGAGTTTGAGGCTGAGCTCAGGGCCAGCCTGAACTACAAAGTGAGACCCTGTCTCAAAAAAAAAAAAAAGAATTACCAGCAACCAACCTGATCTCACTG
>PVIR01041196.1:0-12897 GCA_004026965.1 Petromus typicus
AGGTTGAGTAATTTATCAAGGAGGTTGGAAAAAGACATCATTCATATTAAGATCGCAATAAGCTGGAGTGATGGGCTGAATTAAACAAGATGAACTATTTGAGAGAAAAATGTAAAATTTCTCTGGTGGTTGTTCTTCTTTTTTTGCACAATATAATATATGAATAGCAGGTGTTAAAATGGCTTGGTGTTTTCTGTGGCGGAAGTCCAACGTGGAGCCGTAGCTGTAATCCAGCTGTCTAAACAAGCAAATGCCATTGTACTCCCCCAGGAGAGAAGTGGGGAATTCTGAAGGAGAATAGAGATGACTCGGCTTTGCTTGTCCCTATCGGATAGCATGCTCTGACAGCAGGGGTGGTCAGTACTTGGCATGCAGGCTGAGGCCTCTTGTTTGCACGCCCGTGGCAGACACTATTAATTAATCATATTCCACTGGGTTTTGATCTTGCCTCTGCATTACTCTCCATGTGGGCCTGCACCTACCCTGTCTTTATGAATAGTGCTGGCAGGCAATTCAATCCTGGATGGGCGGTAGACTGCAGGGACTCCCGCATCTAGGTGGGAGGCTCATGATTCTTCTAACTCCAGTCCTGCGTCTTACCAGTCACAAAAAATTGCCTAAAGCCCCAAGCACTGTCAGGCTACAGGCTACTTTGAGGAGCTTTATCCAAATGGGAACAAGCTTTACCGCCCCAGTTCTGTTTTGGGAATCTGATCTGGGGAAAAGAGAGCCAACCAGGCTGGTCCCGAAGCTGACACGCTCACATTGAGAAGCCACACTGTCCTAGAGGCCACAGGAAACAAGAATAAAGAAGTAGAAGCTGTGAGGTGGGACAAACCAAGGGAGGGAAGAGGGGTAAGGGGTTGGTTGGTAGCAGCAGAAATTGCAGGAGAAGCTGAAGAGCTGTAGGTTAAATGGATCTCCACTGCGAAGGGATTGGTGACATCTCTAGTCCTGGTAGAGACGCAGCTGCATTGCTATCTCTGCTTGTCCCAAGAGGCATCATCAGCTTGGGTCTAGCCAGGCTGGCCTTGAACTTGAGGTTCCTCCTATGTCCATAATAAGTATCTCCTCCTACTTGAGGTAGCCCAAGGGGGTACTTGCTCCTTGTAGTCCTTAAAAGAGTCTACACAAGGCTCCTTTTCTAATTTTGGGTGCCATGTTGGCAAAGAGGGAAGAGGTTAGGATGGTGCAGAGGTCTGGGGGCTGTCCCACCAAAGGATTTTTCAAAGGAATGAGATATGCATACCCACAATAGTGGATCTGAGTGGGATCCCCAAATAGTAGCAGTGGTGGCTTCAAGATGTCGATTTCTGGACCTACCGCAGACTTACTCTGGGATGGATCCCAGCATGGAGTGGTTCAGCCCACTCTCTGTATCAATCACAGGCTCAGGTCTGAACACCACTGCCCGAGGCTGAGAAGGCCCAGGTGGAAAAAACACGAGGATGATCTCCATGCATTTGAAGGAGTCAAGAGGAAGTACAGCATGAGATCCTATAGGACAGCACCAGTGGCTAGAAAAAAAATGAGCAGTCAGAATTTTGGACAATAGAAAGATAAGGTTGCAAGCAGTTAAGCGTGGTTGGACAAGGGCTGTGGGTTGAGCTGCCTGCCTCTGGTGGTCTTTGAGGATGGGCTGCATGCCCACCAGCAGGCAGGCATTACTGTACAGGACTGTCGAATCCACAGGAAGACACAAGAAGAAACTGAAAGAGGAAGTGTGAAGCTGCTGCAAATCGGGAACAGAGCTGAGGACTGGCATCCAGTCCTCATTGTCATGGTAACCGTGACAGACCAGCCTGCAACAAGCTAATGTCTCCCAGCCTTTTGTGGGACTTCCTGCAGGGCATGTTCCCATGTTAGGAGTGGATTGGAGGTTCTAGACTGTATTACGCGTCAAGTAATAACCTTCAGATAGGAGCCACATCGAAATTTGCTTATGGGGAGTCTAGCTGTAAACCATCCTGAGAAAAAGCGGAGACTGCAATATTGAAGCAAAGAGATGCAGGAAACCTGGCCATTTATCCAAACCTCTTGGGACAGGAAGCTACATGTAGAATGATGGATACTAAAATCAGACATTCATATTATGCTGGTGGGTACTAGTGTGTTGGTCCTGGAGTTAGAAGACTGGGTATAGAATTGCATAACATGGAGTAAGTTCCGGGTCTCTGTGTAGTCTCCAAAATGAGATGTATAGTTCTGGGTTCAGATGACACTTGCTGTGCCTGTATGTGGTAAGAGCTGGCCCTGTTCTGGACTGTGGTCCTTGCTTGCTTTGTTTTGCCTCAAGGAGCCCCTAATGCACCCGTGAGGAGGCCAGGTGAGGCAGGGACCTGCTGATTTGTTCACCCCATTTTACAACTGCAGAAACTGTAGGATGTTTGAGATCTAGTCTGACACTACATTGCTTCGGCATGACTGGCAGAAGAGAATCAGAATGTAGTTTTCGTACCTTCAAGTGGATGAGCATAGAAACAGATTCTGTATGTCTTCTAGAAATAGGAGCAAAATTTAATTTTTTGAAAAGGTAAAAATAGGTATGTAAGAGAAGTTCTAGGAGGAAGCAGGCAGTAAGAATGAATCTCATTTCCATTTGCTTAGCCTTCGGTCCCTCTGTCCCTTTTTGTTGACATTGTTTGCACACCCTGGGCACTGTTTCTGAGGTCCCGTCCTTTTCTTGTGTCTGGACTCAGCTGGTATATTTGTATGTGTGGAAGTGTAGGGCGGGCAGAGCTGATCTGAAGGCTCTGTAGGGGCAGAAGGGGCCATTTGGGATGTGAACTTGCACTTGGACCGAAAGCCGGCAGGTATGAACAGAGTTCCTATGCCCATTATCGGCCAGGGCCAGTGCTGTCTTCTTTGGCCCTTAGATCTATGGACTTTGAGTTCAGGAAAAATCAAGAGCATGTTCACGTGGTGTGAGTGCTGGTCATTTCTCTTTCTTTCCTTGGCTTCCATCTCCTTAAGACATCGCCAAGTCCCTATTTCCTTGATCGTACTGGGAGGCTCTGGAGGAGGCCTGAGCACTCAGACACCACACAAGAGGTCACAAGATGTAGGTCATATGTTCTGAGACCCTTAGTCTCCTTGACTGTTCCCCTATTTCCTGGGGCCACTGCCCGCTGGCTGTGGAGGAGATGCTAACTTACTCACCTTCTGTAATCCTGCCACTTTCTTACTGTGAGAAGAAAATTTATTTTTATTACCATGAAAGGTGGGATATCTCATCTGAACTCTTCAGGACCAGAAGTGTTTCCTATTTCAGATTTTGAAATACTTGAGAATATATAATGAGCTATTTTGGGAAAGGAACCCAATTTTAAACATCAAATTCCTATATGTTTTATGTACAGATTGGCAAAAGTAAATTTGTATAATATTTTCAGTGTGCCTATGTTTTGTCTGTGACTTGTTACATGAGATCAGGTGAGCGATTTTTGATCTGTGGCGTGCTTTGAGTTTTGGAGCATTTCAGAGGTCGGAGTTTGGGATGAGGGGTGTTGAGCCTATATTTCTGTCATCATTTACCTTCTAGAAGTTCTGTCCTGACAAACAGTATGACCTTGGCCACCTCCCATCTTGGTCAGGGCACAAAGGGTGGGAGTGACTGAGAAAAAGTTCCCACGTGGGTTCCGCTGTGACGGGCCGACAGAGAAGGCTGGCGAGGCCGTCCCCTGGCTGAGTCGGCTCCTGGTCAAAGCAGATTCCTTGGCTTGGTGGCTGGGAGTTTTCTCCAGTCTGGATATTTAGAAAGTGCTGTTCTTAGCAGGTCCCAGCCTCACATCCGAAACAAAGCGAGACCATCCCTGCCGTTCAGCAGTTTTCTGGCTGGTGCTGACTAGTCGAGGCAGAGGGAACTCTCTACTTCCTCAATCTTTCCATTTTCATTCTTAGATGGTTTTGGGGAGAAGAGCAGAACCGGAATTTGTGGCTGGGGCTGTTTGGATGGCCTGGGTTTTCCCCCTCCAACTCCTCTTTCATATCTCGCTCTTAGCATCTCCAATCTGTGGATGCTTCTGGGTGAGGTTTGCAGGAGCCCTTCTGAAACTCGGAGGGCCTGGCCTGTCCTCAGTGGGAAGAGAAGGGGTGCACGTGTCAGAGAAATCTGTCTGTCCCAAGAAAGAACTGTAGGGGACAGACCAAGAGGTTCTAAGGTAGTGTCCTCATCCACCAGGTCTTTTCTACAAAGAGGTTGGGGCCTGTGACTTCTGGACTTAGTCCTCGGTGAGAAGGAAAGAAGGTAGCAAAGTGACGGTGTCCTGGGATAAGGCCAGCAGCATTCTTTCCTTCCTCTGCTTCTCTTTCCCCCCTACCATTTCATGCCTGGGGTGGGTACACCCAACAGTCAGAGCTCCTGAGCCCTGTTATTTAAAAAAAAAAAAAAAAAAAAAAGCAGCCGTCACCATGGCAACCTGCATCCTGCTCCATTTCAACCAGAGATACAAAGAAGCAGTGAAAGGGAAAGTTTAATATGATTTTTAGAAAAATGAATCTCACTGGCAGTGTCCATCTTTTCGGGAAACAGACAGGTTTCGTTTTAAGGGTGTCATCAAAGTGTCCTTTATTTCCTGCACTGTGAGGTCTGGAGGGTGGTGGCCACTGCTTTCAGGCTGCTGCTTTTGCCCCTCCAGAATGAGAGGAGGGGTCTTATTTGGCTTTAGGGTTTCTGGGGCAGAGGTAGTGCCAAGGAACATCTAAGGTTTTGTCCTCACTTGCATTCTTCAGGCCTTAGTTCCTGCGTCACGTCAGAGTCAAGGTCGAGGCACCCGGGAGAGTCTTTCAAGGCCACTCCTGGTCAGTGCCTTCCTTTTCTGTGTTCTGAAGAGCGCTCCCTGGTCACCTCGGGGAGCGTGGCTCTGGCGTCGGATCTTGTGACTCACATGGCCCGAGACTGTCCCCTGACCTCTCCTGTGAACTCGTGAATGAACCAATGGTCCTAAGGGTGCCAGTGCTCTGTGCTGTGGGGACTTCCATCTGACAGGACTGAGCAGAAGTCCTTTGTTTTTCTGCAGCGAGGAGGATGAAAGGCTGGGACGTTTAGGGTCCTCTTCAGAAAAGGACCTGCCTGGGGCCAAGGATTTAGCTCAGTGGTTCTGGCGCCTGCCTTGCAAGTGCAAGGGCCGGGGTTTGATCCCCTGGTAACCACATACAACAATGCTGGGTGTGGAGACTCACACCCACCAGCAATCGGAACCACATACCACAGTGGGGAGGGGTGTAGTGGCTCACACCTGTAATCCCAGCACTTGGAAGGCAGAGGCAGGATTGTTGTGAGCTCCGGGCCAGCCTGAGATACAAAAGTGAGACCCTGTCTCAAAAAAATGAAAAAAGAAAAGGACCTGTCTGTGGAGTGGACACAGCACCGAAGAAGAGAGCACAGCTCGAAGGAGGTTTCTTGATGGCTTGGATGGAACAAACTGCACATGTGTGGCTTCGCTTTGAAAAGTCAATGTAAGCTGGGGTTTTGAAATGCACCATCCAAGGTCCTCCTTTGACACGTGAGGCCGTGGAAATGCTGGGTGGGGAGGCAGCCCTCGAGGTCACGTGGGGGAGCCCTGATCGCCGTGTCTCCTGATGTCTCTGCAGCCTCTCTAGCAGCTTGACCTCTGGACCCCGCTCTCAGGCAGATGCAGGTGGAGGCCGTGAAGGCCCCGTGAAGGCCGTCACCTGAGTTTAATTATAGTAAAGATGGCTGGGGGGAACGTGAGGGTGGTCCCCCTGGGAAATCTCTGCCCTTGCGTGTCCACCCAGTGGTAGCTGGTGTGATCCAGAGACACCGACAGGAAAGCGCTCTCCGCAGGATGAGTTTGGCTCAACCCTGCTGAGAAACTGTTTGCACTCTCCAGACAGGAAGGATCCATTCATTCAATATGTAAAAAAATGCAACTCGGCCACCACGAAGATGCCATTCACGGGGAAAGAGTCACGATGTGGCCGCCTTGGCCGCTGGGTCAGGGGGCCAGCTGCGAGGTGCTCAGGAGTGAGGCAGAGGCGGGGAGTCAGACCAGGACTGCGCTCAGCTGGGACCCAGCGTCCAGGGGAGGCAGGACTCCGAGTTTAGTCCCGCCAGTGTCTGTGGCGAGACACTCCAGGACAACACCACCTCATTTTGTAAGTTCTTTTTCTGCCCCACGCTCCCATGAGCCCCTGATTCTCTAGAGCCCTCAAGTCCGTTATAGAAAGTAGTTTTCAGCCTAGGATCTCGGTGCCCAGCTTCCGATTATCACCAGGCTAGTGTCCACAAAGTTGTATTTTTGTGTGTACGTGTGGTTAAAATTTTTTTCCTCACAGTAATTAATTACAGAGAAAGATGAAAGTTGGCTTTACCCTCCCCTAGGGTCCCTGTGTTTTTTGCCGGTAGAGGGATGTGACAGCAGTAAAGTTTGTTGCCACTAGGGGGCAGGAGCGCCAAGGAAAAGGACTAAGGGCAGCCGGCAACCGAAGTCTGCAGGTGACCAAGGTTTGCGCGGGTGGCGCGTTACCTTCCCAGCCCCGCCTGTGCGTCTCTTGGCTCAGATGCACCAAGTCCACTTACGTCATCAATTTCCTCCTGCACACTGTGGTCCTCACGGACGCTTTGAGGAAAGGACTCGTGGTGGGGGTTGTTCCTACTGTCTGTAAAACAAAGCAATGAGGCGTTATAGTCAAATTAATCTTCAGACAATCTGTAGAACGTTCTTTAGCCTCAGTCTCTTTTGCTGTGTCACCTCGCTTAGGAAACAGAGTTCCTGGTCTAAACGGCTCCTTCAGAAAAAGCTGACACGATGTGAAGAGCTCCTTCTGACCCACAGAGCCGGAGGGGTGAAGCTGAGTGAAATGGGGAGCTGCTTTGTGAGCAGCCTGCTGGTGCCATTTCTAGTGTGGGGTTGTTCTTCTGAGAGTCTTGTTTTCCTGGCTCCTCCATCTTTTCATCTCCACAGGAGAACATACTCCACACGCAGGAACAAAGCACTGAGAGTCATTTTTGGCAAGAGATGAGAGCAGTCTTTTGGGTACATTGAAATTGCCAGTCAGTGTCCTCTTTGCCTTTGATGGGGTGGAAGGCTTTGTAGCTGATGGGGACAGCACTGAATATCTGGGAGGCTCGAGTTTTTGCTGAGACTCCAGCCGTCCTTTGCCCCAGAGCCTCGGGCCTTACTGAATTCTGAGGACAGCACAGCCGGCCGGGAGCAAGTGGGGTGACCTAGAAGGCCCATTTGGCCTCATTTGAGAGTGAGATTTGTGGCCTAACCATGTTACCTGGAGGAGGCTGGGCCCTGCAAGCGGTGTAGCTTCTGTCCAATGCCATCCGTTCCCACAGGGCTCCCATGCTTGTCCGAAACATCACAGAGACCTGAATCAAAACTGAAGTGCTGAATAAAAACCTGTCTTCTGGCCAGGGGTTTAGCTCAGTGGCTCCGGTGCCTGCCTTGCAAGTGCAAGGCCCCGAGTTTGATTCCCAGTAACCACATACAGTGCCAGGTATGATGACTCAGGCCTGTAATCCCAGCCCTCGGGAGGCAGAGACAGGAGGATTGCTATGAGTTCCAGGCTCGCCTGGGCTACATAGTGAGCTCAGGGCCAGCCTGAACTACAAAGCAAGACCTTGTCCCAAAAAACAAAAACAAAAAAACCTGTTTTCTCCTGGAGCCCCAGTGTCTGAGGCTCACATCCCTCACTAGGCCTCTCCCCTCAGTCAGGGGGGAGGTGACCCTTGGCCCTGCTAGACCTTCGCAGCCACCCTCTTCCCACCCTGCCACTGCCTGATGGGTTGAGTGGCCGCTTCCTGCCACCGCTCACTTAGCGAGATGCTGTAAATATGGTCTCAGTTAATAGAGATCAGCACTATTTTTATCCCTACAGATATTTTCATGGAAGGTCATTGTTTTGTTGGGTGGTGTCAGCCCCACAATTCTGAGTGATTTTGCAGAGTGTCTTGTTACAGCCACCCTGGGATTTCCTCAGCCAGCAGCCCCTGCCAGCCTGGATGTCGCCGCCTTGATCTTGCCCAGGGAGGAGCCGCTGGGTCTTCAGGCCCAGCTTCTCCAGTCCTTCTGTTTGATAGTAAAGGGAGGTGGCTCTGGGCTCACGTCAGTAGCCCGAGATGACAGATTTCCTGCCGCTGCCCTTTAGACTCCCAGTGCGGTCAGAAGGGAAGGCAAAGTGTTTCCGTGCTCCTCTGTGCCAGGCAGTTTTCAGGCGTGGAAATGCTTCCTCATACCCTTCTTTATATTCTCTTCCATGCTTTTCTGGGGAAGTGACTGAAATACTGACCCACCGGATCGCTTTTGGACATATTCAGTCTGATCCTCCTTCCTGCGTCCCAGAGCTGAACCCCTCTGTACCTTCTCCTGGCCTACCTTGCACCCCTCCAGGGGTGCTGACCACACAGGCATAGGTCCTGGCACAAGACGGCTCAATATAAACCACGAAGACTGCATGTGAGCTCTGCGATCAGTTCCTCCCTGATCAGACTGCAGATGCGGCGCAGGCGTCATCCCGGGTGGGTGGGCGGGCGAGTGTGCAGCAGGGTGCTGGGCCTCCTCCAGTGGAGCACGGCCTGCTTCTTAGATAAAGCTGACAGTCTCCGGATTTTGATTTCCACGGCACAGTGTGGCACACCACAGCACTGGGCACAGATGCAAGACACTGGCTGAATGACACCGAGGGGCTGGTGCTGGGCCAGGTCTCCTCTCCACCCTCTGCCTCCCTCATATGAGGGGAGGCGTGCCTGACGCAGAGCACAAGGTGGTCTCTGGCTGCACAGGTGACCCAGAGCAGGAAGTGTAGAGACCGTGAGCTGTGACACAGGTGTGACGCCTCTCGGTTTGTGCCCTCTCATGCGAGAAATTTTTTTTTTTAATTATGTTCCATTGTTTGTAGTGTTCCCAAAATGGAACACTAGGCATGAATAGTGAAGGCTCCTAGGTTGTCCGAAAGGGTTGTTCTGAACATCAACCATAACTGCTCAGTCCCTGATTGCGCTCTGCTTCTTCTGAAGTCTGTCTGCCTCTAGATCGCTGAGGTGCTCGAGGACAGTTAAAACACAGCGTTGAGAGTGCGCTCATTTTCAAAACGCCTTTGCTCACGTGACCTGGTCTGTTTCTCCATTAGCCCCATGAGTCACTGTCTTTCCATTTTAAGGCGCTTACCTGTTTTCTTGGGAAAGAGTTTCAGAGATATGAATGGGTCTTCCCAGGCCACCCAGATCCCTAGCAAAAGGGCAGAACTGCTGACTCCTCATGGCTCACATGAACCTTGTTTGTTTTCTCCCTCGTGGAAAGAAGTCTTTAGGTGAAGAAGTGGCTCCTGAAGATCTCTCTAGTCCTAACAGCGGTTCTGTTGCTTGCAGTGTCTGAGAGGAGGTTATAAAAACATTTCAAAGGGAATTAACAGGCTATATTGAGAAAAGGTTCCAAAGTAAAGTTTGTTTTTCTCTGGGGTGAGCGTCAGGTTGGAAGCACAGAAACCACAGGTTGATCCTCTCCCTCTTGTAGAAGTTTCTCCCCTGGCTCCTCTGTGACTGTGGTTTAGAGTGCGGTGGCTACTGGAGAACAGATGAGGGATTTTAACTTGTTTAGAAAAGATGGGAGAGAGAAGGAATGAAAACCTCAGTGTCTTTACAGAGGGTAGTGAAATGTGAGTAAATCCTTGCCGTGAACCACAGGATGGATAAGTCAGGGGAAGAGAGAAAAATCCAAACAGATAAACAGGGTTAGCTATCTACTGCAGGCTCCCAAATACAAACTATGTGGTTAACTGCCGACATCTGTCTCTGGACTAGATTGCTAGAGAATGATACTATGAATCAAAGCCTTATGCAACATCATTGCATGCAACACCTTAGTGACTTTTCATTAGGCCAGAGAGCAAAATACAGAAAACTTCTTATCATTGGCATGAATATGACAAATAGCCAATCTGCGGACCATGTAGAGCATTGGTGGTAGATAGTTTATTTCTGATTGTTTGGGTGCCATGACTGATTTGAACAGTGGTATGAGCAGGATCTGGAGCCAAATGTGGTTTTGACAAGAAACCAAGTGATGGTTGATGAACAACGTCTGTCGTAGCTGAGGAAATCATCATTGCCCTTTACATGGCCCCACCTCTTAAAGGTTGCACCTCAACACCACCATGCTGAGGACCGAGCTTCCGGCACACCTTTAGGGGACACTCTCAGACTGCACCAAAGCCCTAGCAGGATTGAGAGTGCAAAAGGAGCTTGTATTTTATCCTGAAAGCAGGGGCAGCCAGATGGCGTGACAGATTTGGTTACAATGTGGTCCCTGCTTTGCAGAGGCCATCAGTCTGGTGAGCAGAAAGGTACCTATGCATGTAGCTGTATGTTAACGTGGCTGGGGTTAAATGGAAGTGGGAAATGATGGGCTGAGGAGATGGACATGACTCAGATGAAATTGAGTCATCCCTCTCCTGATATAAACCTATCTGTGGCTGACTCTTTGAACAGAGTGAAAATTTGGTTACAAGGCCCCCAAGACTGGCCGGCTTCCTTCCCTCTAGATGCTTCTGCTCATGCTCTCTTGCTTCCTCTGCTCTCTGTGTCATGAATGATCATTCTCTGGGTCCCCCGTTAGCACAGGTATTCCTTCTGTGATGTGGCTTTTGTGGATGCTATATTTCTGTTTGGTGCGCTATCCCTATAGCCCCACCCTTGCTCCTGACAGGATAATTCTCTGAGACTTTAGGCCTCATTTTAAATAGCTCTTGATCTCCTGAGAGTCCATGCTTCTCTCTCTTGCTGTTCCAGATAAGTATGACTATTTATTTGTATAATGAGTTGCTTAACGTCTGTTTCTCCAGGTACAAAGAGCAAATCAGTGAATAAATCTTGAATGAATGACCGAATGAGGGGACAGGTGGCCCAGCCTGGGGGAACGAGCACTTTTGACGTGAGGCAGAGTGGACATGTGGCAGGAGCTGGGTGGGGGTGAGGGACTGGGTACGACCAGGCCAAGAGCATAGCACTTTCCTCCTCTCCCCAACATGCGTGAGATGAGGTCCATCAGGATAGGGGTCCCTGAAAGGTTACTTTCATGGGATTATTGATGCCAATCCTAAGCTCTTTAGGAAACCCAATATCTCAGCTTGGTGAACTGTGCTTATTCTATCTCTGAGAATTAGAAGAAAATCGTTCAGCCCTAAAACTGCATGGAGCCAAAGAGCTTTTGAGATCTCTTGCCATGCGGGTGTGACAGGCTTATGCGAGCCCTGTTTCGAGAACAGTATTGGGGCTCATATGGGCCTTCTGCGTCTGCCTCAGTCCTAGGTCAATGAGAGTTTGTTATCCTTATGGTTTTCCTCAAGAGAAGGAGATCTGATCTCTGTATACCTTCCTGTGTAAGTCATCTGCTTCTGTGGGACACTTATTTCCCCAGAATTTGTGGCTCAATGCAATGATTGCCATTTAACAAGGAGAGTGAGAGGTAGCAGAAGGACTCTACTTTCTTTTTTTTTTTTTTGGCAGTACCAGGGATTGAACTCAGGACCTTGAGCTTACCAGGCAGGTGTAGAACCACTGAGCTATAACCCCAGCCCAAGGACTCTGTTTTATTTATTTATTTTTTTTCCTTTGAGACAAGGTCTCCCTTTTGTAGTTCAGGCTGTCCCTGAACTCAGCTTCAAACTCAGCAATCCTCCTGCCTCTGCCTCCTGAGTGCTAGGATTAAAGGAGTGAGCCACCACACCCAACACTGTGGTGTGTGGTACTGATTGTTGGTGGTCCTGAGTCACCATGCCTGGATTTGTTGTATGTGGCTACTGGGACTCTTGCCCTTGCAAGGAAGGTGCTGGAATCACTGAGCTAAATTCCTAACCCCTTCTGGGGGTGGGGTTGGCTCTATTGTTTTTGGAAGTCACACAGCATCACTTTTACACGATGCTATTTGTTGGATAGGAGCCACTAAAGCCTCCTTACAGTTAAGGGAAAGGAAATTGGACTCCACCATTCACCATTTTGGGGCATATTTTTAAAGCACCGTAGTCCCTTAAAAGCTGAGAAGACCTTGGGATAGTGATACAACTTGAACTGTGAATGAATGGTGTCATAACAAAAGTCTCTCTTCTGAGATCTCAAAGGACCCTGTGGCAAACAGCTGTCTTAGTCACTTTCCTGTTGCTGAGACCTTACAAGTTAAAGGAAGAGGGGTTTATTTTTACTCATGGGATTTGGTGGTTTTGGTCCATGGTTGGCTGGTTGCAAGGCAGGAAGTTCATGGTAAAGGGCTCTGGTGGAGAAAAGCTGCTCACATCAGGGCAGTTAGAAAGCAGAGAGAAAAAGATGCTGGACAGGGAGATGCCCCTTTTTATGTGACCCATCTCTGAGCAGGCTCCATCTCCTAACAGCACAGTTGGTGCTTATTCTTCAGTGGATGGACCCACTGAGTATCTCAGGCCCATGGTCCAGTCACCTTCCAAAGTCCCTGCGTTTGAACACATGTGTATGTTGGGAGGCATTGGAGGTCTAAACCACACAGTAGCATTTTGGTAACTTCCCCCAGTTCCTATTTCCCTCTTGGGAGATGTACTGGCTTCTAAGAAACATCTCTACTTTAAATGAATGTAGAACAATCTAATTTTACTATGCCTGTGTGTGTGTGTGTGTGTGTGTGTGTGTGTGTGTGTGTGTGTGTGTGTGTTTGGAGGTTGGACTTCTGCTCTTCTCAGTGCGTCTGTAAAAACCACAGTAGACTTTATTGCTATTGTCTTAGTACATCAGACAGATTCTCAAAGAGATATTTGTGTGGCTTTAGACCTTCCCCAAAAGAAAACCCAAATAAATAAGCCACGCTAGTAGTGGAGAGTTATACTGAAGAGAAGGTTCTTTGACTGAACTAGTTTAAATGTTAATTTTATTACTCAAGAGGGTACTTGGAACTCCCTGCCATTATG